>JAWWMW010115221.1:0-10032 GCA_035048345.1 Echeveria elegans
ATATATTCTAGTGTCTCGAAAGGTATGTTGCTTTACGTGTCATTCGCAACACTTTTTAGTCTGTCGCGAAAAATTTGTCGCGTTACCATAACGGCCTGACATAGTTTGAAGCAACATAAAAATATTGTTACGTAATATACATGCGACAGAGGGTCGCGCGACATAAAAATTTTCGTCGCTATAGTGTCTTTTTCCACCCGTGCATGACTTGATGAGAGTTCTCATATCCAGTTTGAGGATATTATGAGAGGCTAAGGAATTTTTAAAAGAAAAACCTGCAGAAGAAGTGGTAACAAAGATGTCTTTGGAAAAGGAAGGAAACGATGACCCCTTTCTCATATCAAAAGAAGAACCTGCAATTTATTACTCTGAAGATTCCCCAGCAAACCTGCCAAACAAAAATATCAATAACGATTTATGCATTGATGATGTTTGTGGCATACTTGATGATACTCCTAAAATGATGAGTTGAAAAAACTTGACTCAGACATTGATATGGCTGCCGAAATGTCAAAGGCTTGGGAAAACTATGTTGCAGACCGTCTTGTAAACAAAAAACGAAAGATGGATGGTGAACAGTCTGCCGTCCAGAATTTGAAAGGAACAATCACATCAGCCGACCCCTTGGATAATATTCGTTCGCAAGCTCTCAGGAAAGAATACTACAACAATAAGTCAGACAAAAAGAAGAACGTTTATTTAGAAACCAAGCTAACTACGTTGGTCAAAAATGGTATCTGGTTTCACTACAAAGATGCTGCTAAAAATTGGAATGTTGCTGTGAGAAAAAGTTTGTTCCTGGAATGGGAATTCTCATCTGAGAAGTTCGATGTGCTTGAAACTTGGGAATTAATATCTGATGCTGGGTTAATGAAGTCAGTAACTATGGTCAAGCCGTTTGCAGATAACATTGTTAGAGATGTTGTTGCCAACACGTTGGATGATATGGGTGACAAAGAAAATGAAAATTATGGTATCGTGATCATTAGAGATCATCATGTGAATATGTCTCCTTCTATCGTAAATGAGGTCTTTGGTATTAGCTGTGTGGTTGTCTGGGAATCAAATTGGGGTGATGCTGCAAGAACTCTGATCAATTGCGGAAAGATATCAAAATGGAAGTCTGCTACTCTTCAGTCAAAAGACCTAAGCACTAAGTATGCTCTTCTTCATGGTATCTATTTAAAAAATTGGGTCCCTAGTCATCACAAAACTAGCTACCATCAGCAAAACTGTTGCAACATTCTTATATCACTTTGCTCTTGGTACAAAAATAAATTTGGGAGAAGTAATATTCAGTCAGTTTCTACGACACACAAAAGGTAGCAATCACCCTATTGGTAATCCATCTTTACTGTTTGAGTTAGCACACAATGCCAAATGCTCAAAGAAAGCACTTGTTTTATGTCCGCTGCACCAATGAAATTTGTTGTTGATTGGAAGCTATTTGTCGGGAAATGTTGATTAGACGTTACTATTCCTTGGTCTATCAAGCAATGCTTAAAGAATAAGGGATCACCTTGCAGTCCATCTCAGCTCAAAGGTTAACATAAAATCATGAGCTTATCGAACAATTGAAGGGGACCATATCCGGGCTTGAAAATATTACTGGTCTTCAAAATGATGATAAGAAAAGCCTCAAATTGCTCCTTCGTGACATTGAGTGACCAATTAAAGAGGATGAAGAGAATTTGAGTTCGATAAAGAAGAAGCATGTTCGAGTGATGATGTCATGTTATGTTGAACAATTCTTTCGAACTCTATTGAACCTGTTGAACTTTTTGATGTAATAACTTAGTTGGTTCTTATTATTGTTGAAGCTCCTTGTCAATTTTCTTGAGAAAAAGGGAGAGTAGAAAAAGATCTTACGGCCATTAGACCAGGATAAGGTACTTTATTGTTTTTAGTGTGATTTTGGCATAAAATCGTCAAGGGGAGATTGAGAGCTCCACAACATCCGAGAAGCTATGATGACTATTATTTGGCAACGTTGGAGAAGTCCACAAGAGATGGCTAAGGTGAAGTCTATGATTATTAAAGTATTGAGCTTATTATGCAAGGTGTGTTTGTTATACTGAGCAAATTTTCACTAAGGATTATACTGTCTCTAGTTCAAGATGATCTGATCTGGAACTCAAGGGGAGTTCTTTGTTTGCTGAAGCATGATCTGGAAGATATTTTGAAGAAATGTAAGGGTACGAAGACCAACTGAGACTAAAAGATCATATACCCACTTGAGTTGATATGAAGAGACTTCAATTGATGTGAAGTGAAGTTGAGTATTTGTGAAGAGACATGAGTTGAGTTGTAGAGATGTGAAGTGAGTCAAAGTGACTACTTCCACAGGAATTGTCGAGAAGATATATGCGATGAGGGAGGGAGAAGAGAAAGAAGCCTTTACGAGTCTATAAAAAAAGAAAAGAGTCCATTATTACTTGGACAAAGCATCAAGTTTGTTGCCATAGAAGTTAGATTAGGGAGTAGATATCTAAAGGGGGCGCTAAAACGTATTGATTGCAGAGCAAATTTATGCTGAGGGAGTTGAGGAATTCTGAGTGTGTTGAAGAGTATTGAGTGAATAGCAGATTTTTGCTGAGCGCGTTCAAGAGTGTTGAGTGAATAGCAAATTTGTACAGAGCGAGCTGAATAATATTGAGTGAATATAGAGCAGATTTCTTCTGAGAGAGTTGAAGAGGTTTGAAGGAATAGAGATCATATTTCTACTGAGAGAGTTGAAGAGTGTTGAGTGAATAGCATGTTTTTTATAGAGAGGGTGAAGACTTATTGAGAGAGAGAGAGTAAATAGACTTTGCTGAGGTAAAGAGAAATGATTTATACATTGGCGTTGATGGCTTCAGGATGGTCTGAAGCAAGGATAGGCACAAGTCGAGAGAGTGTTTGGTGGCTTGCATAGATACGAGGTGATCACGTATCTTTAGAGTGAGGACTGAGTTACATGCGACTTAGATATGGTTGTAATAACAACAGAGGCTCTTTGCTAGATAACTGAGTAGACAACTTTGAAATGTTGTATATACGAAAATTAATAACGAAGGGTTCACCACTTGGGGTTCACTTGACGACCCCCGGACTAAGCCTTAAAGTAACTGAACTAGGTAATCATATCATGTGTCTCTTTACTTTTAATCTTGTCTAAAATACTTCTCTAAGAAGCTGAGTAAGTAAATTCGCACACAAAATAGTTAAAAAGTGGTTAAAGTCTTCTTGCTCCAGCCAAGGGAATAAAGTCATCGGAATGGTTTAATAACAACCAAATGGTTGTTGTTGTAGTTTTATGTTGTTCTTTGCACTTCGAAGGGAAAAGAAGGTATTTGGATTCATGGTTCCCTGCTTGAAAAAGTTAAGAGCAATAGGATGGCTTGAAAAAGTTGAGCAAAAGTTGATTTCTAGCAATCTCCTTGTTTGGTTCAATGAAGAATTGGATTTCTCTATTCTAGTGTATGAGTTCAATGCAAGTTTCAAGGCTAAAGCCACGCATGCAACTGAGGCATGGCAATTCAAATTGAATGGGAGGAAATTCGTATGGAATAGGAAGGAGATTTGGTTTGCTCTTGATATCGATGAGGAAGGCACTGTGCCGGAATACAAAGATAACGTTAGGAAGGAATATTGGAGGAGCTTTCATTGTGGGGATAATAAGCCGACTCACTAGACAAAATGGACTTTATGAGTAAGGAGAGAGGCTTATTTTTTGAATCTTGACGGATTAAAGCAACAAGGTATTCACAGGGGACGAAACAAAGAGATGACGAGGAAGTCTTAAGGTAAAAGGAAAAGGGAATTTACGATTGAGGAGCAACTCGAGAAGGTAGAAGATCAAGTGAAATCAATTCATGACAAAATTGACGTCGTAATTGCCTTGGCTAAACCCAAATCCCATTGAACCATCTTAGACATCCTTATCCAAGCCATACCCCTTCCCTACTTTAAAATACTTTGGGACTGAATTAATTTGAATTTCATGTTACTAAATTTCCCTTATTGAATGTTTGAATTTGAATTTTGTGTGTTTGAATTATTTTGTGCACTTGACTATTATTCACGATTAATACTAATATAAATCAACTGTGCACAAAAGTTACAGATATCGCCCGAATGGGCTTAGCGGAAAATTGTTCAAGACATGGATTCTCAGGGAAGTTTCTATACTCTACACTTTTAATTTTATATTGTGTGCTTCATTTTAAGTGTGGAGTGTAGTAATTAAGTTTCTCAAAATAGATAAATTCATACACTCAACATGACACTAGGCACTTACTTACAAGCTAGAACACAAAGTCACTTGAAAATTGTTTGATAATAATTATTTTGAATTATGAATTTTTAAAACGGGTTGATAACAGAATTTTCTAACTTGGATTTGAGTTGGGCTTTTCTATGCCTTTAGTGGGAAATGGTTTTAAACAAATTAGTTTCTTTAATATCGTCTGTTTATCTCAACATTAGGCAATTTTCCTCAAAAATTCAAAAAGTTTATTTGTGTGCTCTATAACAGACTTTAATTATGTGCTCTATAACCGATGATGACACCTGCTTTATAAGATCCACATTTTGTAAGTATAAGTTGGGTGTAATTAAATATTTAATTAAAAAACTGATATAAATACAAGGGAAGAGTTCTATATATATAAAGTATAAATGATTATACACCATTGATTTAGATTAAATGAATGGTTATGATTAGTTATTGAAGTTATGTTATTAGGGATTAAATTATGTTAAAAAAATATTAAACCATAAAAAGGGTATAATCATCTTGTTAAATTTTAATAATCATCTCCTCATCAGATCTGGAATCCTCACCAGTTCATACGCATCCAATTTGACCGGCGACTCGTTTGTCATGTATATAATGTAAACAAGTTGGGAATTATAAAACTCAAATAGGGGACAGAAAAAATTATACATGAAAAAGTACATCGGATTCTTGAATTATGTACATCAAACAGGGTACAGGAATTTCATGGCTCATCTCTTTCCGATCGGCATGATGTTATATCTTCATACGTGATTTTGTACTGCGAAAATGAGGATGATATTCATTGAAAAATGTCGAGCAAGATATTAGGGATTAATGTTGAATATAATATTATTAATTTAAATATTGTGTGTTTCTATATTTACCAATTTTTTATTTAAATATCATTTAATATTGTAATCTAATCTAGGACGTAGGATGAATCAATGAATGACCTAGATCTCTTTATACTTTTTATTTTAAGAAGCCCTTTTTATATGTTCCATTCACATAATAAAATTGGTTTAATCATATCTTCACCTTCAATACTTATGAAATTTCAAAAATGGGTCTTCTATCACTTATTACAAATCATGTCATCAACTCCGTATTTGACCGTATTTTATCATCGGTTAATTGTATTTGACCGAATAGATTCCACATTCGGACGACGGATGAGCGTATTTGACCGTATTTTATCGATGATTGTGTAGAGTATTTACGGTATATGATCATATATTCTTCCGATTAATGCAATGAATGCGATGATTAGCCTGTTCCATTCGCATTTTCGTCGGGACGACGGGCGAGACACTAGTATACTATAAATAGAAGTACTGAAAGCGTTAGCAGAGCTGATTCTGCTTCTGATTATGGCGGCCACTGCATCGGCCACCAAGATACGAGTCAGTGATAGCCAGGGTTGGGGTCCCAATTTCAACTACACTCTTTGGCTCAGGACAAGGACTTCTACTACGACGATTGGCTCTATAAGGAAATCAAAATCAAATCATTTCCATTCAATTCAATTATGTAGCACTGTCTCTGCACTTGGTTTCAATTGATTCGATTAGTGACTCATGAGTTACTAGGAATCTAGCAAAGTGATACTCAGTCCACCAGATCTACTTAGTGTTTACTCAACTAATTAATTTTCTAGAATATAGAAAGAAGTACGGTCGTCCTGTTAGATTTAGGAATTGAAATTGTGGAATACACCTTATTGACGCAAACATCGAAGAGTGCATTTCCATTTTTTTTAGCTTGCTCACATGTTGATGTACTGAGTTTCGGCCTTCGGCGCAGTTTTTGTGTATGACAGGAATCAGAAAAACCCGTCGGAGGTGAACAAAACTAACTACGAAACCTGCAATGTTGAGCATTTTGTACATAACTACAAAACTGGGCAACTCCCTCTTAAACTAGTAGGCGCGCTTCATGCGACTCCCTCCACGGTCAAACCTACTCAAACACTGCTCACTGTGTAGGCGCGCTCCACACGACTCCCCTCCACGGGTAAAACCATACACTGCCGACAAATGGGTGCCTCATCATGCACTTGGCGCACTTAGGCGTGTCCCTCGCATCACATATTCAGCCTAGGTCATGTGTCGCCGGCTCTGATACCATGTGAAATGCTAGCATATTTCAGTTTCTACCCCCATTCAATTCAAAAGCCAATGCTTGTGAGTTGTGGTGGTAGAACCCAAGTTATACTATTCATTCTCCTTGTAAACTAGCGATGTGAGACATAATTCATCAAATGCTTTAATCTAACAGAATTAAAAGCGAGATTAGACAGAGTTCCAGTAAACGAGCAGGGTAGGCTTTTATTTCCCGATGCCATGGTTACTCAATGCTTCTCTAATACTCCAGACCATTGACATTTGTTACTGAATTTTAAAGTTTTACAAGCTTGGACTAATAGTAAGTTTAAGTTTGAATCTATGTGGATACACAATAGCGACTTCTTTTCACATATAAGGAAGAGATGGACTTGTATTTGTAATAATATTGTTGCTGAAGGAAATGGTAGTCTTGCTACTAGGCTACAGAGTGTGAGTAGAACATTAGCTAACATGAATAAGAGGGTCTTTGGTCATGTGTATGAGGTTGAAAGATATAATTTAGGAGCTCAGGTCTTTATATTGTCCTGATGATTCAGTTTATGGAAGAGGAGTCTTTGATGGAGGAGTTAGATGAATGGTTTCTGGAACCCTGTTCATAATGAGACTATCATCGCTCTCATCCCATAAACCAAATATGCGTTTGTGTTGTCTGATTTTAGACCAATCAGTTTGATGGGGTGCTTTCCAAGGTAGTGGCCAAAATTTATCATGAATCGACTCCAATGTATACTGTCGGAGATAATTAGTGTGAATCAATCCGTTATCATCAATGGTATGTTATTTCTGACAATTTCATCATTGCCCATATATTAGCCCACATCATTGACACCCATTCAAGAAGAAGTACATATGTGTTGCATTGAAACTGGATATGTCTAAAGCATATGATATTATGAAGTGGGCTTTTTTTGGAAGCAACTTCAGAGACTGGGTTTCAATGTCAATTGGATTCTTTTAGTAATGAATTTAATGAGATCAGTGACATGCCAGTTGTAATAAATGGTAATCTATCATCTAAAATCCATGCTAGCAGAGGACTTCGACAAAAGAACCCATTATCGCCATACTTATCTGGATTGCGGAACTTTAAGGTACTAAATCTCATTTATCCGGATTGTGGGTTGTTACATGATTTGCAAATGTTGGATGAGTTGCGGAAATATTTTGTGGACAATAGGTTTGGATTCGTGTTTGGAGAAGATCTGCCTCATGTGTATGAGGTTATGGTTAGAGAGTTTATTTACTCGTTTAAGCCGGATTGGCGTATGGAAGAAGCTAGGAACTCCATTCCGGAAAGTGTATGATGGAATGAAAATTCAGATTGGGTGGTGTAGTTTACACTTATGCTAGGGAAGACTTAGGGCATTTGAATTGTGTGACCGCACTGCTTACCCATATGTGTGCAAGTCTGATCTTGATGAGTTTTGGAGGATGATTACGGTTGGCGAGGAAGACTTTGCTCCTGCTGAGCAAAGCACTAAGATTGTGAATCCGGTGTGGAGGTTGGTACATCGGTTCATTGCGTCAAGTGTTATCCTTCATAAAGACGAAGGTAGATGGGTGACTAAGACGGATTTGGAGTTAATGTGCTGTTTTAAGAAGAAGCTACGCTTTGACGCGTTAGTACCTATCACCAACTCCCTGGAGGAGTCCACCACTCCCACATTTAGAGGAAGTTATTTGGGTGGAGGACAGTTTGTAACCCTCATCGACAAGGACATTGGTCTTACCCTCGATCCTCAGTTTGCCTTGTCCCGTAAGATATTAGGAGATTCAGATACGGTCCGCAGAGGCTTCCTCAAGATGGAGCGTGACTTTCGCGGTATTCATAGGCAGTTGGTTGGCCGAGATGTTTTCCCGAGGGGTAGTGCTCATCCGCCTTGTTCACATCCTCGACAGGAAGCTGGAACTTCTTCCGCGCCGCATCAGCCCATCACACTTGAGGATCTTTCTGCCCAAATGCATACACTTTTGACCTATCATCAGAATAGCTTTCGTTGGGCGGAAGAGATGTTCAGTGGACTTTATAGCCACATGGGTTATGATGGGTATGTACCACCTCCTCCTAACCCTTTTATGAGTACTCTCGCAGTGGATCCTATGGAGGGCACAAGTGGAGCTGGAAATGCTATGGAGGATGACGATGAGGAATCTGGAGAGGATTCTAATGATCCCTCGGGCGACGAAGATGAGATGAAAGAAGACGATGACTGTTTCACAAGCTTTTAGAATTACTACGCTGATTTCTTATGCTACTTCTAAACAATCCATCGTTTGTATTAATTTTCCTAACTTTTGTTTCTTTTAAGTTACTCTTATCTTTCACTATTTGAGATGCGCAGAACTTGGAAGTTTCGGAACACTACAAAAACTATCTACGCGTCGCGTCAAAACTAGAGAAGTACCTCTAAACCCTATCTTTTGATTGCTTAGGAACTAAATAATTTTAAGTGTGGGGTGTGGGTATAGTATGCATGAATTTTGAAATTGATAACATCTTGTGTGCATACTAGGATTTTTTTTGAGAATTTGCATTCATCCTACCATGATTTTATTGAAAACACATTGAAGAGTTACTGAGCATGCCTAAGTTAGTCAACCACACATTTTAAAATTCACACGCTATGAAAGTCATGAGTTGAATGCTTTGATTTGAACAATTTTCTTAGTAGAAACTTTATTTCAAGTGATTTGATACTTAGGGTAGCTTAGCTCGGCCCATTTAAAAAATTTATTCCATCTTTGAAAAGTGAAGTTTTGCAAAGAGTTGTGCAAAGAAATTTGAAAATACATACTCAATACTTCATAGAATTTCTTGATTGCCTTTAGGTGACTTTAGCATGTTTGATGATGCATTTTTGGTGACACTCGAGTAGTATTATTTAGGCACTTGACAAGACTTTAGTGTGGGGTGTCTAAAGACAAGAAAAAGAACTTAGAAAAAAGAAAAAAGAGAATAATAATAATAATAAAAGTTTTATTATTGAACAGTTGTCGAGGGTTAGGAAAGAAAATATTAAATCAAGTTGTAAATTATTTCCCCCTTGAAAGTAATTGTTTCAACCTGAAAAAATTTTTGAAGAAAGAAAATGCCTCTTGCCCATTACTTAAGTTCTTATAGTTCGTGCCTTGTTTATTTTGTGACTCGAGTGGAACTTTGCATGCTAACCATTGAGAATTGCTAAGGGACGATCATTGTATGAATATACGTAAGCATGATGGGGTCTATGGAAGAAATTTAAATTTTTTATTTTCCAAGCATTGGAACTCCTCTACTCTTATGAGTTACGACGTTTAGTCTAATACTTGAGCATGAGTTCAATACCTAAAGCTTATGGACTAGCCCTAGCTAGCATAGGTGACGAGTTCGATAGAATTTTCTTTAAAATACTTTGCGCTTAACTTCACGATTCTTAGTGTGGATGTCGAATTAAGATTTGGATCGAACAGAGGTTAGTTTTGAGTATTCATTTTAAGAGAAATTTACGACTACTACGATTTGAGTGATTTTCTAAGTTTATCATAACATGGATGATTAGCGACGCTTTTGATGTGCTTGAATGTGGTAACATGAAATGGTTTGCTCAGGAAACTATTAGAAAAGATTAAACTTTTAAATGGATGAATTGCATTTTAGGATTTGTG
>JAWWMW010115261.1:0-10029 GCA_035048345.1 Echeveria elegans
ATCCAGAATCTGTCCTTGAGGTAAAAATAAAAGTTTTGGATCATTGAGTTAGCTTTCTAACCCACTTTGTTTCACCTTAATCGGACATCAAATGAGTCCTGTGGAAGCGTTTGAAGCTCTGAAGGTCGGAATTGCCTAAAACTGTCAATTTTTGCTCCTTTTTGTGTCATTTTTGCTATGTATTGCATTTTGCTTCTGAAAATGATAGAAAATATATTTTTGGCCTGAAACAACAAAGTGAGCATAAAATACGACACCGATCATCTACGTTACTATATAACGTGGAATCCAATTACTATTATTTCATCTTCTGCGGCACAATCCTACGAATGATGAAAGCCTCCTATTCGGAGCATGTAGCATTATTGTTAGATTGTTTTTAGACTCTTTATTTATTATTCATTATTAATATTATTTTTATTTAATATATGAAAGCAATTTTGATTGATTGCATTTCATTATGTCATTGACATATATCGATTTCTTCCTAATCGTTTGAGAAATTGTAATAAAAAATAAAGAACCATAAAAACAAACCAACCAAACTTGTCCAGACTCCAGACTTCCCACGTACCTTCTCCTCTCTAGTAGGCCCCACCACGCAGCCCCCTGTCGTCATCATCACTTCATCTCCTTTCTCTCCTCACCCTTGCAATTCCCAAACCACACTCGACCATGGGTGGAAGTCGAAAACTACTCCAAACATACCAAGTCCTAGCTGACCCTAATCCCAACCCGGCCGAATCACCCACAAACAAATTCAACCGACAGCAAAATCGCTGCTGCTCTTCCATATTAGAATCAGAATCAGCCATTTGATTCATCAATGGGCTTAACAATTTTAGTCTTATTTAGTGCTCTGTTTTTATGGGCTTTTTCTCAATCTACATCCGTAAATTCGCTCACGATTCACAATCCGAGCTTCCCAGCACCGGACGACGACTTCGCTCCTGCCTTCCTAATTCTACTACTACTGTTACTCTCCCTAATGTAACGAGGTCTTGTGGTGGTACGCGTAAAGGTCTCGACTTTGATTCAATTCAGTCGCTGCCTGTTGTCAATTTTAGTAGTACTAATTCGGAATTGGTGGCGGTGGTGGATTGTTGTGCGGTGTGTTTTGCGGAGTTTGAGGAAGGCGAGTGTTAAAATGTTGCCGACATGTCAGCACTTGTTTCATGTTCAGTGTATTGATACGTGGCTTCTAGCACGTGCGAGTTGTCCTCTTTGCCGGACCACTAAGATTTTCAAGGAGGAGAAGGCTGATGGTGGTGGATGTCACGGAGGCGAGTGGTGGTGGTGTGAGGAGGTGTTGTAGCTGTTCGGAGATTGATGTGGTGGTGGACGAAAGTGGGAGTGATGAGGGTCGACGTGGAGGACTACAGAGGACTAGAAGTTTCCGACAGGGTGGGCTTTGTGGGTGGATATTGGGATACGTGGACATAGAATGAATTGTTGTCGTTTTGTGGGCTAGGTATATGACGTGTATGTAGGTTTGCGCTATGTAGACTGTTATGGTTTTTAATCTATTCAGATAAAAGAAGAATAAGAAAAAAAATATTTATTTAAAATTAAAAAAATAAAAAATTCAAATTCATATTCATATTAAATTAAAATTAAAAAATTAACACATTTAAAATTAAAAATTCTAAATTCATATGTATAAATTAAAAATTATTTGAAATATGTTAGAAAATTTGAGAAAAATCGAAATGAGACTCGAAAAAAATTTTCGTCGAGGCGACGGGCGCAGAACTAGTGTTTGATGTTACGCTACGTAAATACTATACTTATATTTATTTATACATGAAATTTTGAATGTTGATTGTCCGAAAATTCCTAGAAATGTCATCCAATTCTGTTTTCATTTGACCTGGTCAACACATTTCAACTTGGATTGAGTCATCTTAGCCTTCGGTTCATCTCATTCTGATCCTGTGTGAAGTTTCTCTACAGGGCACGACATTTTCCGCAACTTTATGTGAAGTTCTCATCACTGAAGAGCTTTGTGAAGATGTGTTTCCGTGAGTTGGGTAGTCTGGAGGATTGTACGCCATGTAATCGGGATCGTCGAGCTCGAAGAAATGCTGCCTGGCGTAAGCGCGTTCCGATTTGTACTTGGCTGATCGACTTTTTCTCATGCAGCATCCGGAATAGGTCATCATGGGACTGCATTTGGTTTCGATTAGTAGTACAATTCGTGGAAGGAAATTTATTCAATTAGTTGGAATGGGGAATCACCTTTTGCTTTCAAACATCTCTCGCTCTACCTCATTACGGCGACACTGGAGAGTCATACACCGGCTCATTGCTGCGAGTAAGGGCACTCAGTCAGATCGCTCAAAAGAAATTAGCTCATTGTTTTATAAGTCTTACATTGGCTTCTGGTGACACCTCTTTGAATATGCAATCCAATATCCAGTAAAGGATCACCTTCATCGGTAGCCTGTCGCGTGACCTTAAACCATCAGAACAGACATATTAGGCATGCACTTGTGAGCTGAATCTGAAGACAGAAATTTTTTGCGTTGAAGTTACCGCAGTTCCAGACTTTTTCGCTTTGAGCATTGCATCCTTGCATATGATCTCATGTTGGAGTGACTTTATCTGAAAATATCAAACATAAGTTATGTTATTTTGTTCCAGTTTTCCATCACGGAATTTTGGTTCACCCAAAAACTGACCTTTTCTCTGCCTATATTAAGCTCCTGTAAAAATCCCAAAATTAAAATTATTAAAACTTTTCGAATGCTGATTGTCATGGTTTAAATAACAGCATTGAGATCAGGAAGGATATGGGACGCAAACCGCTAACATAAAGCTGTTGGATTGTGCCAGATTCAGATTCTGAAGCTGCAGTCTTTGCATATTAGTCCTCATTTTCACCATTTCAGCTCCACTCAGCTCTATAAGCTTGCTATGCAAACTTGAGTTAAGAAAAAAGGAAAAGCCAAAGAATATCCAAAAAACAGACTCCAAGAAACATAAATCTTTGACTCCCCTCCCCTCGAACTTCATCGAGTGGATTCGAAGTTGAAGTTCATAAGGATACTTCCTCTCCCCGGTTAATCTTATGAGCGTTAGATTTTCCTGACAACAGAAATATATAGTAACTGCGTGAAAATAAGAAGAAGTGAGTGATCGAATGATTTCATGAGTCAAGATTCTGAAAACCTTGATAAGTGTATCAATGTAGATTCGAGTAGGCGGTGAGATTGGGCACATTACATCCTCCTCCTCCTCAAATCTTGTCCGCCTTTGTATGTTTGTAATGTCCGTAAACCTCTTCCGCGCCACGCCTCCTCCACTGCCGGTAGATGAAGATCTTGCCACCCTCATCTTCTCCTCTCGCTTCATATTCTCTTGGTTCCTTAGCTATGAGAGAATTGAGGTGCAACCAAATGGTAAATTAAAAGAAACTGATTTTGGAGGGAAAGAGGAAGTTGAGTTCAAATATGGAAAAGGGCAAGGATTAAAGGGCTTTATATTGGGCCCCCAAAGGTCACCGAAAAACAAAAGAAGCAATTGACCCGTGAAAGCATTAAACTGCGTTGTGATTTTCAAATTGCGAGAGCATTAATTATACCGAAATGAGATTGAACCGTAGTTATTTAGCAACTCGGTTCAATTGAGTTTATTTTTGTTAACAAAAGCGAAAGCAAAAAAGGGAAAGTGAGGCACTAGCTGGACTTTGTTAAATTTATGTATAAGATTCTTTGGAATCATAAACTGGTATTTAATTCAAGATAAAGTATTTGGAGTAAAGACATGAATTTTGATTTTTAATATTATCTGGTTGCGACTTATTGCTGATTAATTTGAATTCAATATTGTAACATAAGATCATTTCTTTTGAAACTATGTCGCCCGTATTTTCGACGAGAATGCAGATGGAACAAACTAATTATTGCATTCATTACATTAATCGAAAGAGTATATTGTCTCATATACCATAAATATTTTGCTCAATAATCGGTAGATACGGTCAAATATGCTCACCAGTCGTTCCGATTGTGGCATCTACTCGTTCAAATTCGGTTAACAATTGATCAAATACACGATCAAATACGGGGTTGGTGGCATGGTTTGTAATAAGTGATAGAAGACAATGACATTTTCGAAATTACATAAGGATTGAAGATGGAGATATGACAAAACTAATTCTATTTATATGTATAAATGCTCATTTCAATATTGGAATGATCCGTTCATATTTATTTTCTATTTCATTCTACCAGCTCTATTTAGAACGAAATGGATTATATTTCATTAGGCTAATTTGCTGGTAATATTTTGCCCTTATAGAAAAATATTCAATTTTTTTCGGTCAGTAGTATATACACCAATATCATGAATTGAGATTCATGAAATACATATTTATCTATATCACGTAACTTGCTTAATTGATGGTTGTTAGCAATTTTCAAACATAAAAGTGGTTTGCGACAATTAAAAAGTACAACCAAAAATGCATTTATCGTCAACTTGACGGAAGGTGGTTTTGAGATAAGGTTATATAATGGAGAGGTGGTTTTTAACTTATGTCAAAACAAAAGGTGGTTGATGACAAATATACAATTATACAAGTAGTTAACACTAATTTTCCAAATTAAATTTCTAAACGTATTTAAATAGTAAATCTTTTCAATATATCTCTTGCACATTAATATACTACACCGTTTCCATCTTCCTATTCCGAACCGAATATTCATGTCATGTCGGTTTAGAAATATTCGGCACAACATTACCAACTCCCCAATCGCAGAAATCTTCTCCCATAAACATCGTTGTATAAAAAACACAACGACAACCTTAAAAACTCCGAACTTTGAATTTCAAAAGCATGGAGCGGAGTTCACGTGCATTCGAAGAATTCGAGAGATCGTTTGGGGTTATGGTTAAGTTAAGAGATGGATACGAGGTTCGATTGCCATTAGGATTTCATTTTCGTCCAACGGAATCCCAATTAGTGATTCATTATTTGTTACCCAAGACGATGAATGTACAACTGCCTAGTTATCATGTCGAAGAAATCTCGAACCCTTTCGCAATAGATCCTCCGCAATTGAGTACCGGTAATGGAATGTCTCTGTTGCATCTTGTTTGCACATGTTTTATGTTGTGTTGTTGTAGTTATGTTTTTCTAAAGGTTGTATGTGTGAAACAATGTCGAAGCTTGTTTTTATTTGCAAGAATGGAAGAATGAATCTAGTCAGAGCCGACCCCACTTGATTTTGTCAACAAAAATTTAAATTTGTAACTAACAAAAGCCACAAATTTTGATAATGTGTTTACAGGTAGTAGGACTAAATACGATGAGTATTTTTTCAGCAAGCAGAGCACGAGTTTTCAAGAAAAATATTCAACTAGTGGCGGGGTTTGGACTCGTGTAGGTAATAAGTTGGTGTTGGCAGTAGATGGAGATCAGGAAGTCGAAGCTTCTAGAGCTAAATACTTTTTTTTAGACTGTGATTGTACATTCTCGGGCTGGAAGATGTATGTTTACAGCCTTCGTCCGTTCAATTTTATTTCCAAGGTATAGTGATTTGTTCAAGTATTGTTACTTCGTTTTTTGTTCTGTCTTTCCTAATTCAGTTTGGTTGCAGAACAACTCAGATTCACCCAGCATTAGTTTTGTTAGTTTGGATCTCCTTCGAGACGAATTAGTTTTGATATGTTTGCTTTCAGAGTCAGGCAGCGGATAAGAGCGGTGGAGATAATTGGGTTGCCATTCGGATTTTTCACGAGCCGTTGGAAACAGAATTATACTTAAAAAACATAGGCGGAGAGGAAGAATGTCACGAGGACAAGGACACAGAACAAGTCTTGAGTAACATCGCCGAAGCTGCAGCGCAGCAGGCTGATCAAGACAGCCAAACAAATACAGGAGTAGTTACCTCGACATATTCATATATCTCAAACTGATGCATTAAGTAGTTCGAAGTACTAGTTTACCGCGCCATGTACATAAATAAAATGTCCCTGCTAAGGGGGTATTTTTTTTTAATTCATCCGAAATATAAAGAAATCCAATTTCATCTGAACTCAGATAATAATGACTATACAAATTTTTAGAAGCTGGAATTTGGGGATTAGAGAGGAGTACCTTGTTGAAGGAACGCGCTTTTCCATCAGCTTAGAGCGCAAACAAAAACACGGCAATCGCAAGGATGAGTTTAATCTGCACCTACTCCAGCACCTATGTTGCTGGTGTCGAGCGGCAAAAGGTGCAGGTGCAAATGCAGATAAAATTCATCAGCTTGAGTCTAAAAAAACCAAAAAAGCACAGCTTCCATTGTGTGTTTGGAACTCTAAAACATCTGATTATTTATAGAGAATGTGTTGTGGAAGGAAACAAAGAGGTGCAGGACAAGGAGGATAAGGTGTGTCTCACTCTGCCAGTTGCTACAATGTCATTTGGTTAATTATGATAGTGTCAGTGACAGAGCAATACTAGTTATTGTAATATGATGTGGAGATTAATTAATTTAATTTCAATTAAGATTAAGAATTTTATTTATGATTATTTTTTTAGAATATGATTTTTCTTTTAAAAGAAACGTTAGATGTGATTCTTTATTAATATCAACAACACTTTATATCGATCAACAATTGTATTTTGTTGTTTCAAATGAATTTTATAATTACACAAACTTGCTTAAACGTCTAGTCATACTGAACCACGTCGCCAGTAGGAGAATGAAATATAAGCATAGCATTTCGGGGCGAAAACACGCAATGAATCCGCAAACTCTTTTTATTTTTATGGGTTCGAGATGGATTACTTTACAATTTTTCAACTCGAATCCGAATTTTTCAATATTAATTGGACGCAGATTTATGTAAAAAAATATATGAACCCACGTACCGGCAAACACTACATATATTAATATATATAATTGAAATTAAAAAATTTATGAACATATGAAATCTGCTCGGCTTTTAAAAAGTAAAACTTAATTACTTTAAAAGACTAAAAAGTAAAACTTAATTACTTTAAAAGACTAAAAAGTAAAGCGTAAAAATTACTTTTAACCTTAACAAGTAAGTAACACGTCTTGTGTATTGTTTAATGCAGAAGTTGTTTGGCAACTTCATGCTTCAATCGAGTTATGTGCTGGGAAAAGATGTTGTCATCACTTTTGACATTTACTTATATACAGAACTCTTTATGCTACTCCTATTTTATTTGTTTTAAGAAGTTTAGTTATTTCGGACTTAAAGGGTGTTAATATGAAATAAATACATGTCAATGAATCCGCATTGCATCCAAACCCGTATCCGAAAAATGCGGATCGGTCACCGTGCTAGTTTGCAAGAAAAATAACAAAACATTTTGTACAATTACACTAGAACTACTCCTACTGTTATGTTGGGATAATGTTTCATCAAAAAACATTTTGATTTTAGCATGAGACACTGAACAATCGAAACATGCAACAAAATAATTATTTTTTTAATTGATGAACTTGAGGAGAAAAATGATGATATTTTCTTTTTGATCATGGAGATATCCAAGATCAAATTGATCATCAATCATGATTTTGTTGTTGAGGTGATTGGTGAAAGATGTTCTTCCCTCCATCCTTAAATGATCTTTCTACTTTCTTATTTGGGTGTCTCCTAAAATTATTTTTATTTTTTATGATAATTAATTCTATCTTATAACACACTCTCTTTTCTATTTTAACTTTTTCTTATTTATTTTTATTTTATTTTTACTCTTACATTTTCATTATTCCTTAATTATCGTGTCATGTCTTCAAATAAAAAGATTATTTAAGAACTGGGAATAGAAAGTATGGTTTCGTATAATGATGTGTCATAATCATAAATCATTAAGTCACCAACGTACTAATCCAAATACGGACAATGTGTAGTATTTGATATGCTCTATTTCTTAACATTATACTCCCTCGTCCTCATTTGGTTTGTACATTTGATAGTTATTACGAAATTTAAAAAATAATTATAATATGAGAGAGAAAATAATATAAAGATAAGTGAGAGGAGAATAAAGTATAAAAGAGTGTGTTATGTGAGAGATAAAGTAAGAAAGTGAATTATCCTAAATGGAAATAGAAAAAATAAAAAAATAAAAAAATAAAAATAAAAAAAACAAAAAAAACAGAGAGAATATAAAATAATAATTCCAGTACCAAAAAAATATACTCCTATTCAGATATTTTGAAAAGAAACATTTGAATTTTGGAGAAGACAAGAGTTTCAAACCTTTCAATTATCAATTCCAAACATGGAGACAACGAGACCACGTGATAGACTGACAGATAGCACGTGGCGACTCGAAATAGGACCCATCTGACGCCCTGTGTCAGAAGAAAAGCAGATGTGGGGTCTTTAAAAAGAAAGGACACTGGTCAGCCCACGTGACAATTGGACAACTACCACGCGCTACGCGGGACATGAGGAGTCGTAAATACGCCACGTGTCAATTGGGTCGTTGGAATGCCTTGCAAAAAGACGCACTAAAAGATCGGCCCAACAGGCTGGGTCCGCCATAGTAAACTTTATCAAAGTTTTACTTTTATTCTCTTTTATTCTTTCTATTTTTCTTTCTAAGTATTCTTTATGTTCTTTTTATTTTTTTTTATAATAATTATTTCTCATCTTTTTTTCCCTTCAATACATTATCTTTTTTATTTTATTACTATTCATTTTTCTACTTTTATATTATTTTATCACTCACATAATTATTTTTTTCTCAATACACTCTCTTTCTTACTTTATTACTATTCACTTTTCTACTTTTACATTATTTTTTCATTCACACAATCATTTTTTTCTTTCAATACACTCTTTTTCCTATTTTATTACTATTTATTTTTCTACTTTTACACTATTAACTCACTTACATAATCATTACAATTTTAATATTTGTATCAAAACAACAAACATACAAAATATTTCACGAGGGAGGGAGTAATATTTAAAGTTCATCATATAAAATTCGGATTGGGCCGGACCTAGTAAAAACTTAGAACTCTGCGGACTTTTTAGACCCATATTTATCGGGCTTTAGCGCGAACGGATCGAATATTTGATCTGTTTTGATTTGAAATTAAATAAAGTATATTAATAATGAGGATCCTTTAGCACCAGGTAGAGGACAACCGTTGATCAGAGTTTCTGTTTGTGAGATGTTGGCACGTGTGTAGAGGTTGTTGTTTGTATGCAGTGTGTGGTTACAGACCGGAGTTAGTTTCGTCCAACCATTTTCTCTCTCCGATCTTCTTTTCCAACCTCTCATGTCTTCCTAATTTTGATTACTTTCCTCTCTCTCTCATTACTTTTACTAGCCTTCGCTGCACGGTCTCTGACTGTGCATTTTTATTTTGGAATTTAAATTGGGCAATAAAAATGAAACTTCATATTTTAATTGATTAACAAAATATTACATTGCAAATTTTACATTTACTTACGGCAATAACACCTCTTTGTACACTACATTTTTAGCGAACACTCCCTTACGTTTCCCTAATTTACCATCCTTCACTAATAGTTTAGTGTTTAGCGCAGATACACCCCTTGATAATGCAACATAGAGTTGTCCGTGGCCAAAAACATGATTTCTCAGAAATATCCCCACATTTGGTATCGTCTGTCCCTGAGATTTGTTAATCGTCAACGCAAAACTGACGCGTACGGGAAACTGATACCGTTTTAGCACAAATGGCAAACCACTATCATCTTCGGTGTTTAAGGGCATACGATGAAGGAATACCCTGGTTCCAGAACAATGTCCAGTTATAAGTTCAGCATCAATAAAGGTAGTTGTCAGATTTCTACAAATCAATCGAGTCCCATTACATAATCCGAGCCGTGGATCCAAATTTCTTAATAGCATAATTGGACAACCAATTTTGAGAGCCAACTTGTTAGGGGGGAGACCGCTAGGACATAAAGAATTTAGGAACTCGGGCTGGTAAAGATTGTGAACATCATCATCAACAGAGTCCCAAGAAGTGTATTCAATTTTCTCACCCGGAAATAATTCGATGATCATGTCGTTCA
>JAWWMW010115272.1:0-10028 GCA_035048345.1 Echeveria elegans
GTGATAGCTTTTCCTATCAAGTGATTGATCTAAATTAGAGAGGGAGCCAAAAACCCCTTTTAGCTTTTGGCATAGCTCATACCATTAAAGCTTCATAAAAGCTTAAATATGGCTTTAGCTTATAGGTTTTTGCTCCTCCATTAAAGATGCCCTTAGATAACTAAACCGACTTAAACTAACCGATAACTATCAATGCCTAACTAAATTTCAAATCCAATCAAACTTGGCGCGGAAGTTTGCTTTATCTCATCTTGTGTCATCCTTATCTCCATGGCCTCCCTTATCCCTTCGCCTCTGATGATCATTATTTCCAAGTTTAGCTATAAGCCTCGTAATCCCTGCCGAGTTTAGGTCGGCATTATCCTTATCATCAGATGCTCCTGCATCAGACTCCCGGGTTGGAGAGAACTCGACCTCGAGTTTGCACTGATGCGTTCTGGCTCTGTGACACAGCGGGTTAATTGCTTTACATTCAACACATCCGATGTCCTTATATCCCTCAACGGTGGTAATCCCGGGGGAGGGTCCTCTTGCCTCAAATAGAAAACTGAATGCCTCTCACGTCCAACCGCGCATTTTATTTTCCAGATAATTGGACCCTTGCCAGATGGAAAAGTAAAATCAATATGAGCTGATCGTCTGATATTACAACTGTCCTCGGCATATCTAGCAGCCCTGGAACCACTTTTATATTGTTCTGCCAGCATTTTGTCAAGTTCCTCCTCACTCGTCTCTTCTTCTTTAGGCGAAAATGGCACAAACCGAATCTTTTCAGGTTCCGCTTTGTTCTCTACATCGTTCCCAATGATGCTATTGTCACTGGAGCCATATCCACCTCGGCATCAAAAAACTAAAGAACAGCGCGGTTCTTCCCATTCGTGCCGGTTTTGTCGTCACCTTTACCACGCTTTCCCTTACCGCCTCCAAGCGAGTGACAAACTTGAAACCCTTGCAAGCAGTCGCAGAGAACGGAATCGATCAACCTCGCGCCGTCAGTGTAATGTCCTTTAGCCCAATTGTTACCAGCACCAGGTTCAAGATCCACAGCACGCGGCACAAACCTTCCACTGCTAGCCTTGTTGTAGTAAACATTCACAGGCTCAAGTTGAAGCTCCGAATCACCATGGTACTTTCCGGTAGCATCAATTCCATGCTTGGCGCTGATCATTATTTCCAAGTTTAGCCATAAGCCTCGTAATCCCTGCCGAGTTTAGGTCGGCATTATCCTTGTCATCAGATGCTCATGCATCACTGATGATGTATGCTGGGATGATCAGGACATTGTAAATGGCAAGCCAAGAGGTGATGTTAGAAAATCATTTGGCTATATGTCGACATATGAAGATGTGAAGGTCGGCAACAGTGAATGGTTGTAGTTGACTTCTGCAATTGAAGCTTCTTGACATATTTGATTTCCTGAAGTATCATGTGACCTAGATTAATGCCTCTCTTGGTCTATTAAAATGTTACTTATCCTACCAATGTCATGCGCAGGAGTTCATTGATTTCATAGTGAATTCATTTGTATCTTTGCCATCGTACAATTTTGGGAATGAGACTCAGCTCTAAACAAAATTTGTTCCTTCAGGTGATGTTGTTTTTTTCTTCACAGTTTCAGATGTTTTTTTAGGCTTATGTATATTATGTCAATCTTACTTTTTGATTATCTTTGTGTCTGAATTTGCAGGTACAGAAGTGCATCCAGTTTCAGTTCCTTGGCTCAAATCAATTTTTGTTTTGAATTTCTTCCAAGCCACAGCCTTTACCTCTCTTTGGCTCCGAGTTTTTTAATATAGGACTCATGTTTAACATATATTTAAATTTTGGTTGTATAATGATGTGGCATTGTGATCAGCAGCAGAAGCATCTAGTTTCTAGTTTAGCTTTTTGTAAGAACTCGAAGTTTCGAAGCTAGTATTATTGAGTAGTTCTTTGCTGTTACCTTTCTCTGCATTTTTACTTTAAAGTTCATTACCTTATCATATCAGTATGTGTTCTCACTCACTCGATATGAATGAGTAGTCATCTCAGATGACAGGGGGATGACAATCCCCTATGCTACTCCCGATCGACTAAAAGGGATTTATACACATTTCATGAATGATTTATGGTTCAAACAAATAAACTTATCCTACGATGATATAATGAGGTTTAAGTGTTTGACAAGATGCTTAGTCCAAACCGTATGAGCACACAAACTCAGGGAAGATTCCCACCGGATGAGTACATAAATTTTGGTTGTATAATAATGTGGCATTGTGACATTTACATAGCAGCAGAAGCATCTATTGGAAATCATTAAGAAAATAAGAAATATCATTTTAGTTGTACATAATAAATTTACCTTATTATTTTAAAGAAATTTGATATATGATGCGAAATCCTTCTGCATTTCACCGTGCTGCGATTGCTAGGCGTTTGTATGCATTTTTTTTAATAGAACTACCGGAATTTAGGTTATATAATAATACTCTGTTGTCAAATAGATAGTGACTTTGACCAAATTCGAAAGGAAAAAAACATATAAAGTATGATGCAAATCATCCGATGCACAAATTGGTCATTACTTCATAGTACGTTTTCATTGTCCAATTTAAAATTAAAAAATAAAAATACACAATTACAACTGTGCAAGAAAGACTAGTACCTCATTAAGTCTGTTACACTTGTCATCATCAATAACTAAAGCATTTTATTAAACACAATTTCACGGGTCATTTACCCCTACACGTGTAAAGTAGTTTTGTCCTTGTACGAACGACGTATCTCATGTGTATGCTAACAAATCTTGATCGCGTGAAAATAATATTTAACTATATCTGGAATCTCCAAAATGTACAAATTCAACGAGATTTGATTATATTTATTCTCATTCAAAAGTTGGTCAATTTGTTAGCATTTGCTTATTGATTGTCACTTATGACAGTAATTTTTTCAAAAATCATATTTCGTACTTAATAGCCTATTAAAATTGATTAAAAATAATTTATGAATAAAATATTAACAAATAATAATTAATACTAAATATTTTGAAACTGATAATTTAATTTATAAAAATTGTTTTAACAAATTTTTTTTATTTTTAAACCAAAATCTAATCCTCCTGATGTGGTGGCGATGGCGGCAGCTGGCTGGAAGTAGAAGCGGTCTGATTGACCATCATGCGGCTCAAGAATTCCGCCATCTTTGCCTCAATCCTGGCGTCAATCCGCTCCTCAATACTGGCCTCAAAGTTCGCCTGCAATTCTTGCATTTGTTGCTTCACCTCATGCAACTCCTGCTCCACCGCCTCATTATGCCGCTGCAGCTGCGCTGGACGAGGGGCCTCACGCCTGGATGTGGCATTCTGCTCGCGGAAACACTCGGGTTCGGCTCCTTCAATTCTGAAAACAGCTCCCCCGGGCCCAATTCCGTCGGCTGCTTCTAAATACGCCTCGCAAGAATCCTGAACAGAAAACTGCTACTCGGGCTGCTGGCTCCTCCTCTGTGTGAGGATCTCGCGAGTCCGTTCCTAATTCCTGTTTAAAAATGAGTAGAATAACGAATAATATTGAAAAAAATTAAAATATCTATAGTTACATTACTCACAAATTGAGTGCGCTCCGGCGCGTGTGCGTAAGTGTGGATCATCAGCTGGTGAGGCAGGACTGGCCTTCCTATTTCCACCGCCTAAATATAAAATTCAATATTATTAAAATAAATTATAATGTTTAAAATAAATATATACTAATAATTATTTACATACCAAGCGCTGCCGATGCTCCTCAAATCCAATAGAGCCGACAGTGTGGAGGGCCGGATTCGCCAGCCGATTAGCCTTTTGCCTTTCGCGCGTTCCGGCCATCTCGGGGTTACCCCACTCTGCCAGCCACCGCTCCCAGCTCACCTCATCCAACCACCTAGGCCTTTTATTCTCTTTTCTGACGGTATAGATGATGTCGTTGTAGCGTTTATTTGCGTACTTCTCCCACCTCCTTTGGACCTTTTCCACAGTCATATTTGGGTCTGTCTCATCCCAGCGAAATTTTTGCTGATTCAAAAAAACAAGTTAGCAGAAGCATATATACTAATTTAATGTATTTAAAAATTAAGTACCCTCCATGTCGCAAACCACCGGTCTATGGAGGCCCTACTAGCTTCTTGTCACCTCCACGCGGTTCTTTCCGGCTGGGAGTTGAGAACAAATGTGGTGACACGCGCCACCCTAGAGCTGGGCTCCAACCTAAAATGCAAATCAATAAACAACTTATTAATGTATGAATTCACTGGATTAAAAAATTATCAACTGAAATTTAGTAATACTGACCTCTTGCCGGAATAAGTCAAATCTCAGACAACACCTTGTTCGAGGGTGCGTTGACGACGTGGCTGTCTTCTAGCATCTGCAGTCGCAAGGGTTTCAGCGACACTTTGGTCTGCCGCCGAAGCACTTGTACCACCCGCATCCATCTAGGGCTGCCCGGTAACATTAAAGTTGATTGCATCAAGGAAATCATCATTAACGATGAAATCCATGGTGGGCGTTCACTCAGAGGATTGCTGCTGCTGCTCCTGCGAAGCCTCCCCTGGCGAGGGAGCGTCATCTTTGCCCCTTGGGGGACGTGCACCATGACGTCGTCCCGTCAGAATCTCTGAAATATATAACATATACTAAACAACACAAATATTTTAACGAAACAATTTGACAACATATTAAATAATTTCACAATTTCACAAACATTATCAACAACAATTTCACACTATATTAATTAACACAAAACAATTTCACAACTTCATAAACAATAATTTCACACTATATTAAATAACAAAACAATTTCAACTTCATCAACAAGAATTTCACAACATCATCAACAACAATATCACACTATATTAATTAACACAAAACAATTTCACAACTTCGTAATACAACATACACCAATTTCAAACTATATTAATACAATACAATTTCACAACATTCTAATATAACATACAACAATTAAAAAAAACACAATCAACATGTAAAAATGTACAAAATGATAAGTTTGACGAAATAGGGTTGAGAAATCGATCGGAATTGCTTCGGAATCGATCGGATCGCGTAGAGAAAATGAAATGGAGAGAGAATAGGCGCTGCTGAAATGTGAGAAAATTTTGAATATATACTGGAACTTTAGCGACCAGGTGGTCGCAAACGTTTCAATTTTGCCGCAATTTCCTGGACATTCACCGACCAAGTGATCGCTAATATTCATTTTGGCGCTCAAACACCGACGAAGTGGTCGCTAATAGTTAATTTTGGCGCTTGATTCTTGAAATTTACCGACCACTTGGTCGCTAAAGTTGTCCAGAAATTAAACACTTAGCCAAATTCTGGATCGTGTCACAATTTAAAATAACCATTAGCAACCAAGTGGTCGTTAATGTCATCCAGAAATTTAACACTAAACCGATTTCTCGATCATGCCACAATTTTTAGTAACCATTAGCGACCAAGTGGTCGCTAACGTCACCCAGAAATTCAACACTTAGCCGATTCTCGATCGTGTCACAATTTTTAGTAACCATTAGTGACCAAGTGGTTGCTAACGTCACCCAGAAATTCAAAACTTAGCCGATTCTCGATCGTGTCACAATTTTTAATAACCATTAGCGACCATGTCATCCAGAAATTCAACACTAAGCCGATTTCTCGATCGTGTCACAATTTTAGTAACCATTAGCGACCATGTGGTCGCTAACGTCACCCACAAATTCAACACTTAGCCGATTCTCAATTGTGACACAATTTTTAGTAACCATTAGTGACCAAATGGTCGCTAACGTCACCCAGAAATTCAACACTTAGCCGATTCTCGATCGTGTCACAATTTTTAGTAACCATTAGCGACCAAGTGGTCGCTTATGTCATCCAGAAATTCAACACTAAGCCGATTTCTCGATCGTGTCACAATTTTCAATAACCATTACCGACGAACTAGTTGCTAATGTCCAACCAAGTGGTCGCTAATGTCATCCAGAAATTAAACACTTGGCCCATTTCTCGACCAAGTCGACAATTAGCCGAATTCGGATATGGATTGATCAACTATAAAATTAGAAGTTTAAAATTAAAACTACCATTCAAACAAAAAATAACCGGATATGTATTAATCAATCATAAGATTAATTCAACAATGTAGTTTGAAATTAAAACTACAAATCTTCTTCTTCTTCTTCTTCTTCTTCTTCTTCTTCTTCTTCTTCTTCTTCTTTGTCTGAAGTTAGAAGCTCTTCTTCCGAATTAACGTCTTCATCTTCGTTGCCTACTTCCTGAACTGTATATACTGGACCGACCGGATCATATCTAGGACCTTGTCTGTCAACATCCGCTAGTGGATCATCGATAGGTCGAATGACGGTTGTGGATTCTTGTTGGAAAGATTCAGGAACTGATCTAATGCGATGATCCGAACTTCCAGAACCCTCTTCAGACCATACACGAGATTTTAATTTACATACTCCTAACCAATCACCATCTTGTCACCTTGTCTACGAATATTCAAGGAAATACACTTGAGATGCCTGGGAAGCGAATATGTAACAATCCTTGGTTTGCATTTTTTGCGTCTGTTTACATCGTCCATCTTCATTTGAGGATGTACGTGAGTCCCTCCCCTATGATTCATATCAAACCACGCGCAACTAAATATTGTAATCTGTTTCACCGTAGGAGATACATATCTCAGCTGAATAATTTCATTTAGAACTCCGTAGTAGTCCTCTTCACCGATGCCAAAAGTTTGACCCAATACGCAAATTCCACTACAGTCCATGGCTCTGGTTGACGAATGACTCTTGTGTGAAATCGATATCCGTTGACAACATATCCGAAAAATGTCCTAACAACTCTAGCAGGGCCACGTGCTAAAGTTTGAAGATTGTTGTCCATAGGTTGTTCAAATTTATTGGCCTGCACAACAGAGACTAGTTAATAAATATGCTCACACATATCTATAACTTTATTTATTTAAAATCGAGACTTACATATTCAAAAAACCAATTGCAAAAATGTGATTCCAATGTACGTTGTTCGGTGCTTTCTGTTATTTCTTCGCGCGATGTTTTCAAGAAAATACCAGTCAATTCGAATAAGAAATTTACTTATACATATTCCTGAGAAGTTATTAATTTGTTAATTAGATGAAAAAATTTAATATAAGGTATAGTATCTTACTCCACAAATGGATTCACTTCTTCACAGTTGAGTAGGACGTAAGTCTGTATGACATGGTACTCTTGGTCCGTAAGCTGTTTACGTGTGGCTTTACCCAAAGTACGACCTCTAAACGTGTATGACATGGTACCCAATAAGGTAGGTCCCAAAATATGCTTCTCTTTTTCCATCCGGTCTCTCTACTCACACGGGCGCTATGTTCTTCAGCATCCTCTTTAGTGATCTTTCTCAGACCCAATCTCTCAATCTGTCGCAACAATTCGTAACCATATCGCAACGGTGGAGTACCAATGAGGACTCTGTTACCTTTTTTAAAATCCGTCCTGTTGGTCCGGAAACGGTGGTCCATGGATAGGAATTTCCTATGGCAATCAAACCAACACATTTTACGCTCGTTCCTCAAGTAAAATGCATCAGTATTGTCCATGCAGTAAGGACAAGCGTATCTTTCAGTTGTACTCCAACCTACATTCATTAATTGAATTTAAAATTAATAATAACGTACAATATATACAATTATATATATACAATTGAAAATTTTATATAATACCTGACAACATGGAATATGCAGGAAAGTCACTGATAGTCCAGATTAAGGCCGTTCGCATAACAAAATTTTGCTTCTTTGACATGTCATATGTGACGGAACCGCTATGCCACAAACTCTGCAGTTCCGATATCAACGGCTGAAGATATACGTCCAACCTCTGTTTTGGACTCCTTGGACCCAGAATAATTACGGTTAGAAATATAACCTCATCGCGCATACACATGGATGGGGGGAAGGTTGTACGGTGTCAAAATAAGTGGCCAACATGAGTATTGCTGACCCAAGGTTCCAAATGGATTAAACCCACCAGTAGCTAATCCCAATCTTACATTTCTAGCCTTTGAAGCAAAATCTAGATGTGCTCTATCAAAATGTTTCCATGCCTCTGCATCAGAAGGATGACGCATTACACCATCTTCAGCGACATGATCCAAGTGCTAACGCATGTGTGACGCGGTCGCCTTTGAGGCATACAATCATTGCAAACGTTGGGTTACGGGCAGATAAAACATACATGAGAATGGTACACGCTTTGTCTTACCTTGTTTCCATCTCGGGTGATGGCATGTCTTGCACAAACTGTATTCCACATCCGCACCCCAGTATATCATATAATGGTTTCTGCAGCACTCAATTGTTTCGAAAGGCAACCCAAGACCGTCAACCAATTTTTTTGTGTCATAAAATGATTTTGGTAGTATTGTATCAGGGGGTGAAATGCGTCTCGCATAGTCGGAAATCATGTGGCACTACACCAAACTGTCAACTTAGCGACCACACATTAGCGACCAAACGTAAGAGGTCGCTAATTAGCGACCAGATGGTCGTAGATTTACAGTTGGTCGCAAAAATATAATTTACCGACCACTTGGTCGCGAACTTTGGCGCGTTTTGGCGCAAATGAGTTCCCGGGAAAACTTTAGCGACCACTTGGTCGTTAAAGTTGGCGCGTTATGGCGCAAATGTTTCCCGGGAAATAGTTAACGACCAAGTGGTCGCTAACGTTGGCGCGTTTTTGCGCAAATGTTTCCCGGGAAACATTTAACGACCACGTGGTCGTTAATTGAAAAATATTTTTGTATCCCAAATAAATTAAATTATGTTAGCGACCACGGTCGCAAGGGTTGTCCCATTAGCGACCACGTGGTCGGTAATCTTGCGTCCACCGACAACGTTAGCGACCACAGTCGCAGATTTTGCGACCACCGACAGCGTTAGCGACCACAGCGTCGCAAATGAGAATCTAGGGGGACATGTTAGCGACCACGTGGTCGGTAATGCTGCGTCCACCGACAGTGATCCCATTAGCGACCACGTGGTCGGTAATCTTGCGTCCACCGACAACGTTAGCGACCACAGTCGCATATTTTGCGACCACCGACAGCGTTAGCGACCACAGCGTCGCAAATGGGAATCTAGGGGGACATGTTAGCGACCACGTGGTCGCGATTGTGTCCGCGAAGATTTCTTTAAATCGTATCGTTTACTACGTTTCTATCACGACAATCCGAAACAAAAGCATCTTCGTTGGAGATTGAGAGTCTATTGCGCTTATAACATCTTCGATTTGTTAAACTTGTAAGTATTTTGAATTATTTTTTATGCTTATTATTTTGTCAGATAATTATTAATTATTAATTTTGCGTAATTAATATTTTTACAGTAAATATACGCAAGAAAAATGCGTGAGTGGATGTACATGCGTCTTATTGATGGATTATACAACAATGAATTTATCGCTGGCGTTCAACAGTTTATGGAGTTTTGCACGTCTATGACCACGTATAACCTGCATAATCCGAGTGTCCGCTGTCCGTGTGTAAAGTGTAGGAATAAACGAATTCTTCATCCTGATAAGGTGATGGAGCACCTACTTTCTAAAGGATTTGTTGAAGACTATTATCAGTGGAGGGCACATGGAGAGACAAACGAAATGTTTGCTGCTTTACTATATGAGTCTAGACAATTCGAAGGCGGTCCAAGCAATACTGATCAGCCGATGACGGACAATATTGAGCCACCACACATTAATCCAGAATATGATGATTATCAAAATATGCGACATATGATTTACGACGGATTCGGTGTGCAGCCGAGTGTCGACATCGGAGAAGATGAAGGTCCGGCACACAATGATCATTTTCCCGAACCACCTAATGCCGAAGCACAACGTATGTATGACATGTTAGACGCTGCCAACAGACCATTATATCCTGGTTGCGACATCAGTCAGTTGGCTGCCGCGACTGAGATGCTTAGTCTGAAGTCCAAACTTCGACTGACGGA
>JAWWMW010115291.1:0-10027 GCA_035048345.1 Echeveria elegans
ACGAGCCGAGCTCAAACAAATATTTTCAAAGCTCGGATAAGCTCGGCTCGAGCTCGAACTCGCGAAAAATTAAACGAGCCGAACTCGAACAAGCTAAAGCTCGGCTCGGTTCGGCTCGTTTGCAGCCCTATTGGTCACACTTCAATGTCATGTGGCATGCATGACAAACGCATTTTTAACTTTTTTTTGTAGTTGTCGAAATAAGTTTTAAGAATCAAGTTGCAGTCAAATAAATTTATAATTTGAATGTGCTAGTATCGTCCCTAAAGAGCAAATCGCAGTATATGTATTAGTGCATCAGTAATATATTTTATCTATTCAAACAGAAAAGATGGTTTATGAATTATAAATCTTAAAGTGCAAATAACGAAATTCGAATGTTGACAAATATGAAAAAAATATTAAAGAATCGATCATACTTAAGCTATGTGTATTATTCAATTCATGCAATGAAATCCAAAGTTAGACTTGTCGTTGCTTCAACTCCAACAGTACGTGACTCAACGTCTTTATGGGGAGTTCTGCTCGTCAATGATTGGTCCAAATCACGATGTGTATAATAATGCAATAAACATGTATTAAAAATGGTTAACTATACATAATCACCCATTTGTTTATGGGTGTTTCTAATTTCACATTTATATGATTTTTTCCACAAATAATCATTCATATATTTTCAATCGTCAAAAAATCACATCCATTATACTATTTTAACAAAAAATATTCAAAAAAATTCTAAATATATAGAAAACATATATAGTAAAATGGATAATTGAAATTATGTACTATGTGAAAATAAGAAGTCTTAAAACATTAGAAAAAATTATATTTTATATGATACATTTCTTGTACAAATTTATAAAAAAAAAAAACTTACGACGCAAAAGTTTATATTTTACTTATTTTTTCTAAAATTTGGGTGACTTTTTGAATACTTTTTTAAAAAATTAAAAAAACTGCAATGATTTTTAGAATTTTTTTCCCGATATAGTACAAAATGGATGTGACTTTTGACAATCTAAAACATATGAATGGTTATTTGTGAAAAAAATTATATTAATGTGACTTTAAAAACATCCTAAATAAATGGACGATTATTTGTAATTAACCCTAAAAAAATAAGGGTCCAGATAACCAACATGGTAGTGACATGTTGGTAAGATTTTCATCAAAATTTTAAGGTTCAGGTTCAAAACCTGACGGGGTGTGGATGCCTTTACATTCTTTTAGTCGTTCGCGTGAAAGTCATATTGCATATAAAATTGTTGTAGCAATGAAGTTGTTTTGCTATGAAGTTGTTTGGATAATTTGGGAGGAGTTGCCGTTTGAAAAAAATTTGGTTTTGATGGATTCTTTTCGTCTCTCGCGGCGTGAAAGTTGTATTACGTTTGAAGTTGTTATCGCAATGAAGTTATTTCGAAGCTGCTTTGTTATGGAGTTGTTTGGATGACATCAAATTTTGATGGAGTTGTGATTTGTAGAAGGCTTGTGTGGGCATGAAATAACGAAATGAAATTCATTATGGAGTATATATCGATAAACAACATAGCTGTTGGACTTTGTATCAGTCGTTAAATGGTGCAGTTGGAGGTGTCGAGCGTACTCAAAATGATGAGTAGTTAAATGTGTAAAGTGTCTAGCTCTAGGTCCTACGCTCCCCATCATGCGTCCAGATGGCTTTGTAGAGCCTTATTTATGTGTGGTCGATGTACACTCAAAATGAATGACAGGAAAATGCCACATTTTTTTGTCATTATAGACCATATGTTAAGTTGACTAAACCTTGTCACATTTCAATGTCATGTGGTTGCACACTTGGGCTGCTCAGCCTTCAGAAGTATTGTACATGGCATGTGAAGACTTAAATTGTCACAAGTTGACTTCACAAGTGATATAGATGATCAACAGCTTGCACACATATCTTCCAAGCAAGGTTGTTAAATTCGTAGAATCGCCTGAATTTACCTCATAATAGAATCATATTATAATTTTTATATATGATTTTTTTAAAATTCTAAATTTAAGGCACATCAAATTATGAAATAAATCAAATCCCTATAAACAAATTTCAAAAAGCTTTAATATGCAAGATTCAAAAACTTTCAAATTGCAAAACCAAGTAACTGGCTAAACCATTAAAATGAAGCAATACTTTCTTCAAATATGTCTGACTCACTAAGTCTTCATAGAGACCAGTCTTCAAATGAGAGTATGAAAAACAATCATCGACAGAATAGGAAGTTTTACATAATAAGCATAATTTTAATGATTTTTTATGATAAAATAGAATATCATGAAAAACTCATGACATTATTCATCTATCAGTTAGAGGATGCTTACATAAACTCGTGAAAAACAGTGTAAATACGTAATTTTAAACTTTTATACTTTTGCAATTTTCGTGTTTTGCACTTTTTTAATTTTGGAGATTATAAAAACAAGACAAAAGTTGTAAATTTTAAACTGATTTTAGTTGGGTAAATCAGTGGGATCCACGAGTTTATAAAAAAAATATTTCAACACAAAATAACTCGAAATGGACATGTAAATACATAAAATCATTTTTTAACATAAATTTAATTCGAGAGTTTGACAACCTTGCTTCCAAGCCGGAAGCTTTTTTGAATATGAACAAACTATACGATAATACATGGTGACATGTCTTTCGAGCCGACAAAGAAACCCTTTTGGAGTTGATATCAACACTCCATAAGCCAAAACATCTCGTGTTACTCGAACTAGAAGGCAAGGTTGCATCACTTGACACAATCAAAACCTCTAGCTGCGTTGACCTATCTAGGATTTGTCCTCCTTCCCCACCAATGATATTTTCTAGTCTCAAGGTACATGTTTATGTAGGCTTATTTGCAAAATAACTTGCAACATGAGTCTTCAACTGACTACATGGTGCACCAAAACTAACCTGCATACTCATGCGTGGCATGATTTCCAAGATGCTGTCTAAAGCGATCATGTTGCTGAAGAAAGGACTGAAGTTGGGTACCTTCAAGTCTGTATAACTGGTCAGCACTTTGCCTGAGACCTAGCGTGAGAGAGATTGATCCATTTCCACTGATTTCATGCCCAGTTTGATAGTATCGTGAATTACCCAACATTCCTTCATTAATGGTTGTCAAGCTGTGGCTGTCAACTTGAGCGTGCTTTTCTTGATGTTGTGTAGCTACACAAACATCCCCGGCCATCTCATACAAGGAGCCTGTTGCAGGACATTCCAAATTCACACTAGCCCTCGAACTCGCGGCCGTTTTATTCAAGGAATTATGATTATCAGCATTGAGATGGGTGTCAGCCCCATTGGTGGACACATCTTCATCTTCACCTGGATTTCTGTTCATCTCCGCGACACCTTTTGTCTCAAGCATGTGCACTTCCTCTACCATGGGTTTCCACAATCGCACGCGAGCGTTGATGAACCAGTTCGAAACCTACAATGAGGAAACAGCTCAAACACATTTCTATATTTCATTTAGTCAGATAATGTCATAACTACATACTCTGACAGTAAGTGTAGTTCATCTAGTAATTGAAAGCCAAACATGCTCTAACACAGGTTGATAAACTAATCAAGGAATAGCTATACACAAACGTCAAAACAAACGTAAGTTCGTGTAGAGCCCAATGGACCGCATTTAGAAATTCAACATGACTTTTGAAAACAGTGTGTCATGCATCATGGACACTAAGAAGTATCTACAGTAATGATAGTAATTTAATAAGAGATACATTTATGACTCGTTTGGTGGAACAGAAAAGTTGATGTTACCTGGCTGCGAGTTAGACCTGTTTGTGCGGCTAGCATATGCTTATCGGTGTCCGTAGGATACCTGAGAGAAGAATATGCAAGAGATGATTTGAATGGTATAGCATTCATGGGTAATGGATAAGAAAGTATAATGTACTGTTGGCACACATGTATTCATATGTGGACATTATAGATAGAAATGAAGGGGAAGAGGGAGATTTACGGGTGTAGGAAATGCTCAAACAGCCAAGCTCTAAGAACGGACACTGCACGTTCTGGCAAGCCTCGCTGGGGCCTCCAAATGTGCTGTTGGGGTTCAAGAAAGCCCATGCTGCTCCCACCAGATTTATTCTTTTGAAAATTATGGCCACCGTGCTTCAATCTTTTACTGTTGAAGTCTCCTTTATCCCCAATTCCAGAATGCAGCAATGAAAAATCCTCTCCTAAAAAGGTCTTGATTTGCCTCAGCTGATCAGAAATGGCATTCTTTTGGTGATTGAAGCTCCGAGAGACTGCCTTGAGAGCTAAAGATATGTAGGGTGTGGCTCCTGCAAGGCCTGCCACTGACTCGAAAGCTGATACAACCATCTGCATCTGTTGATAATATTGCTTGTACTTCCTGCTCACCTTTTCACAACATGAATCAATACTCTCAGTCAGCTTACTTCACATTTAAACTACAAAATTACAAGTTCAATAATTGTACAAAATAATGATTGAATACACATCTACACTAGCCAGTTCCACTGTAAGGAACAACAATACAATAATTGCAATTGAGCAATCCCTTCTTAAAGATATACTAGTGGCCTAAATAGAGAGAAAAAGAAGAAGACATGATAGAGATAATTGATTAGACATTTCGACTGAAGAACATGAACCCAAAATCAAATATCATGTTCCACACTGACTGTACAAGAATTGACTTGAATGACAAATCACCAATTCCAGTATAGGCTGGCAAATCAGAAAAAAACTGTTCAAAACTTTTTATGCCAAATTCTGCTAGTTGGAGAACTATATCTTATCAACAAGACAGATTTCAAACAATTCAAACCTTCATAAATTTGGGAATAGAAGCAAGCTTACACATTGAGGGAAAAACTCCATTCAAAACTGAAAAAAGTTGTTTTGGAACCACATATATATCTATCTTACAGAAACGGAACTGAACCTTCGCAATATGACCAGACTCCGAATTTGTGAACTGAACCATATAACCCTATTTTTCTAAGCTAGAATGCAATTTAATCTACTTGTAAGAGTTTTTCAAAGCCCTAAAATAATAGAGAAAATTGTTGTCAACGAAACCCTAATGAGACCTTAAAAATTCACAATCCCTGATGAATCTACGCCTATTATAATTAAACAACCTTCTCATGAAACACTCACCTATGCTAATGCAACTAAAATCAAAATATATAATTCCCTTAGTCAAAGGATATAACTGAAAGGTCGGAAAGTGCATAATGATACTGACACATCACAACGCATACTAAAGTTGCATGAAGAGTAATATTTCAAAAGCAAGCACCACAAACAGTTCGGCTACAACTATCAAATTCATACTAGCTACACTTGAGAGTTAAGAGACTGTTATAATGCAAATAGACAAACATAAAACTAACCTCCTCTAGCATATATAATAGCTTTGACTTCTTATCTTGGTAATCAGGTCGATAGGATTCTCCAGGGCCATTTGTCGCTCCTTTACTGTTTTCATCAGAATCTTGCTGTGTAGCTGCGGAAGCACCCATCATCTCACCTGCAGTCACAACGTCACTAACAATAGAATTAACTGCAGCAGCCAAGTCACCAGACTCACCAAGATCAATGTCAAACGCCACCCTTGTACTGCTGCTAGCGAGTTTTCCAATCAAGCCACAATATTCATCTAAAAGCTGTTGCGCTGGTCTCAAGAATCTAGAACTCTTTAAAATTGTCGCATAACCTGTAAAAGGCCCAAGCGGACCTGTTTGATGGTGATAATTAGTTGAGGGTCCTACTGATTCTTGAAGGGAAATTCCTTGCCCTACACCAGTTGTCCTTGTGAAGTTAGCAGGACTGCAAGGTTTTGAATCATGAAAAGAAACAGTAGCAAGATTGTGTAGTGGTATAGATTGAGGGATATGTTGGGAATTCCCAAATTGACTTCCGGTAATCATCGATCCAGCCGGATAAGAGGAAAGAGACAGAGAAAGACCTTGCGAATGTGAATCAACTACCATCTGACTACTTCTAGCATGCATCAAGCTCATCTCAGCATTCCAACTAGAGCCACTCAACAAACATGCTCCATCTGACTGATATCCATATGTTGCATTAGGAACCTGGTCATTATCTCCACCATAACTCCCCCAAGAAATGCTTGTGCTTCCTCTAGCATTACGATTAGGTTGAAGCCCTAACACAGCCGTTGTGACTCCATCACTCAGAGCATTCTGATACTGGATCTGAGAAGCAAAGTTATTCATATCCCCATATTGAGACTGACTTTGTTGGTGCTTTGTTTTCATCTCAAAAGAAGATGGATCACTAACTATACCTAGAATGTTGTTCTTTCTATATCTGCCAATAGAATCTGTATCCCAGTTATCAACACTGGAATTGGCACTCACGCTTTTCCAAACTCTACAACTCTCCAAGTTGCTTTCTACCCTAGTTTTCAGTGAACTATCCATATGAGAGGAAACCAGATTAAGAGAATTCACTGCTCCCAAGACTTGATCTCCCGTAGGACCATTTCTACTATTGTTGCAAAGTGAACTAGAAAAATCGAGCATCTCCGATGAGCAACCAACTGGATGATACAAACTATTTGCATTGCTTCTCATAATATCACCAACTTGAACTAGATCCGGGTTGAAACCAGCCTGAGCAACTTCTAAATCGCTTGTATAATTATCTATTTGAGGGCCAGATTTGGATGGACTGCATTGCTGAACTCTAAGTTTCTCTCGACGACTTTGCTGGGCAACATGTAACTGATCCGAGATGAAATGGTTCATCGATGAATCCATGAGAGAGCCTGGAAACTTTGGGAGAATTATCCACAACTTAATCAACTGACCTCAAATAAACATCACTAGAAATAAGCTACTGCTAATCGAAATCTGGTGGCCATCAATAATCCTGAAATAACAACCAAGAAACTACACAACTTTAGCAACAATAAATGCATTGCATACGCACAATAGTATCGTCACTTGTGTACAAACAGATGATGACATAATTTTCACATGACATATCTAGTCTTGAACCTTGGTTAGAAACATAAATGCCTTAACTACAAATAGGAGTAAATAGAACTTATATAAGGATAACAAAAGATCCCGAAAAGACCGGAAACAAGACACAAACACACATCGCTTATCTACTTACTGCAGCAAGATAGAACAAGACCAACTGAAGAAAGAGAAAAATGCTGAATCTTGAAAATAATATATAAATATCACAATGAATATCAACCTGGTTGTTATACATGTGTTGCTTGCTTGCGTCTTTACTTGACTTACAACTGTTCTTGCGATGGACCTGATGTAAATGTGACCTAGTTCCCTTCCCTACCACACCATCAAACCACACATCACAAGGCATACATACTTATGAACACCCACAACCTTGTCTGAAACTCTCCGTCAGAAAACCCTAATGAAACTGGAATAAGAAAAGCATTAAAGAGAGTTGTTTTTCAGAAACTAAAAAGAGAAGGTAAGAGAATTGAAGAATAAACCAAAAAGGCGAGGAGAGGACAGAGAAAATTAAACCCTAGGTAGGAGCATAAAGTAGAAGAACCAAGCTAGCCAGCTAGCTTCCTAGCTGCTGGAACAAATCATCATAAGCATCGGCATCATTTCCAGGGACTCCAACTAGTCACAAATTAACAAATGATTTTCTAGTTTTATACAGTATAAGGTACTATAAGGTAGAGAGAGGAACTGCGTTTGAGCTACAGTCGTTTCATCGTACCATGTTGTTGTGTCTTGTGTGAAGATCTGGGTAATAACAGTAGATAGATAGAGTTGTAGAGAATAGATGAAGCGATCTTGGCCGGCCGGTGAGGTGAGAAGGATATGGTTTATCAGGTGGGGAAGTGAGGATTTGAGATTATGAAGAGGTGTTGGCGTAGAGAGAGATAGAAAGGAATAAAGAACGCAATAATTGCGTAGGTTTGAACGTTTGAGTAACGGCGTTAGATATTTGTTTTCTTCTTCGGACCTGAAGTATGGTGTTGCTAAGGCTGTTAGAAAATAAAGCAGACTCTCTTCTTCCCATAATACTCTCCTTTCCAATTTTTCCTTTTCATTTACTAGTTGACACATTATTTAAAAAAAATAAAATTATGTGAAATAAAAGTAGAAAAAAATGAATAAACAGTAAATAGATTGGAGAGAGAGTGTAAATGTGAAAGAAATAATTTTCCATTTTAAGCAATAAGAAGAAAACTTTGAAACACCAAAAAATGAAATGAGAAGAAAAATATGGAATTGATTGAGTATTTTTTTAAGACCCTACATTAAAAAAGTGAAGATACATAGATAATAGTTTAAAAATATATAATATTTGTGAGGAGGAAAAATGAATAAAATATATTATTTAATTGACAATAAATAATAAAATAACATAAAAACATGAAATAATGATTTTTAGAGAGTGAATGTATGTGAGAGTATAAATTAGAATACTAATTTTCATTTTAAGAAACATAAGGTATATTTTGAAACAAGATGATTAATTTTTTATAACTCATAGTGACAATTACAAATGAAACAAATAGGATCATTTAATCATTGCGTAAAAATAATTAATCCGTCAAAGTCTTTTGCGAAATAAAAGATAATTTTTATGTCGGGATAGAGAGAGCTACCGAGAGTTCCAACCCTTGGTCTTAGCCCACCTCGTCGCAATTGTCCTAATCAGCCGCTTCGTTATCCCTCCAAAATCTCTTAAAGACTTCATAATTAAATATTAAAAATAAATTCATTAGCTGAACAACCGCTTTCATACCTAACAATCCTCTTTTTTCACTACTTTCATAGCGGCCTCCCATAACTCTCGTACAACCCCTTCTCTCACAAAGGGAGAGACAATGGGCACATTCGCACACAAATCTCTACCGTCTTCCATGCATAGACTAATATATCTTCGGGATTCTCCCCACCATCAAGAAGACCAGCCACCTCTAGTTTATATGTGCCCCTCCCCGACCCTTGATATTTTCTCCTGATAACTTCCACCGCCAAACCAGAGAGTCACTGTTGTGGCTTAACCTTCGACCTCAGCTCCTCCATTCGAATTAGCGAAGCAGGATGAAAACTCAAGTTCCACTCTTCAAGCAAGACCATGCACCCCGAGGAAGAGATTGAATTCTTCGCAAGCATATCCCATAAACGCATTGCATACACCATGGAAAACATTGTCGCCGAGAGAGCAACTTCTCGCTCCCAAGCAAAATTTCTAACCTACCAAACTTTGGGGCAAACCCATCAAACTCCTTTACTCCATCGTAAACCCAATGTAATAAATATGCATCAAATGCTGATGCACTGCATTGTCAACAGACAAAAGCGGCACACTCCTCAAAGAACACACACTACACCAAACTGTCACTTTAGCGACCACGTTTTAGCGACCAGGTACGTGTTGTCGCTAATTACCGACCACTTGGTCGCAAATACCTATGTGGACGGTAAATGTTTACGTTTGCGACCACGTGGTCGCTATTGTCAATTCTCAGTCTTATTTTGCGACCACGTGGTCGTTAACGTTCGCGCGTTTTGGCGCAAACGGTTTCCCGGGAAATAATTAACGACCACGTGGTCGTTAACGTCGCGCAAAAAACATTTAACGACCAGGTGGTCGGTAACGTTGCGTCCACCGACAACTATAGCGACCATGGTCGCTGATGTTGCGACCACCGACGACACTAGCGACCAGTTGGTCGCAAAAGCGAATCTTGGTGACACGTTAGCGACCACGTGGTCGCAAATGTGTCAGTCAAGCATTCTTTAAATCGCATCGTCTGCCGTAGTCTATTATCAAATATTTCGACTGTCAGAAACCGAAGCCACATCCACGGGGATTGAGAGTCTGTTGCGGTTAATTATAATATCCACGTAAGTATTTTAAATTGGTTTTTATGTTTTATATTTTGTTAGTTAATTATTAATATTTTATTATAATTAATTTACGTAATTAATATTTGTACAGTAAATATAAATCAGAAAAATGCGCGAGTGGATGTACATGCGTCTTATTGATGGA
>JAWWMW010115331.1:0-10024 GCA_035048345.1 Echeveria elegans
GTATGATTAAAGTAACATTTTAGCTTTCTCTCTAATATTGCTATTGCTATAGCTTTTGGCTCCTACCATTGAAGTTGCCCTCAGCGAATTTCAAACTCGAGATCGGAAATGTCGAAAATCTCCGACAAGGACATCGAATCCGTCACAAGACGAGTGTCTACCATCGCCACACATCTCGCACCGGCTCGATCGCCGTACACTGCAGCATCGCTGTAGCTCTGCAATATTTCGTCGTCGATGAACGACAGCTACCATCGCAAGCAAACACGGTGACGTTTCGAGCGAGCAAGTTGAGTGGAGAGTAGTAGTGTCTGTTGACTCGGGTGAAGTATTTACTGTCATTGTGTATGAAAAAGCTGTTGGTGAGGAAATAGTCACGGTCAGCTGCGACCAGTGGCGGATACAGAATCATTTTCGAGTGGGTCAAATTCGAATCAAATTAACTAATGGATCAAATTTAAAAAAATAGTGAGGTCAAACACTAGTAAACATAATAATAAATATATTAATTATACTAAAATTATGTACAATAATTGAAATTGAATGGGGTCAATTAACCCCACCCCATACAAGCTACATCCGCCACTGATGTCTAGATAGAATAAGAGCAGAGAAGAAAGATTTGTATTTCCATTTTCCACTGTTCCCGGCCACTTTCAGGCCAGTAGTTACCACGAGTGTAACAAGTTCCAACTTGCAAGCAGCTCACTCATACTAAATAAAGCAAAACCGTGTCTTCAAAGCCAATTTCCCCTGCCAAATTAGAACGCAATCACGAATGAATCTGTTTACACCTAAGGAGGCTCACAAAATAATGTGTCAAAAGCTAGTAGAGAATGAGATTCAACTAACTAAGACACAGAACAAAAAAAGGAGAAGGTCCTAAACACATTTATGTTAAAGGGCCTCAGTTCCACCTTGTTGTTTCCACTGCGCACTACTTCCAGCTCCCATGCCCAGTTTGAGCATTACTTCCACCATCTTCCTTTTTTTCCCGCTCCTCTACTCCATCCTGATCCACCACTTCCCCACCCTGTAGATTGGCTGTCACTAGCAGAAGACCCATCAGTTTCTTTCACAGGCTCTCTGCTCCATCCGTCATGGCTAGTAGAGTTTGCCTTCCACCCTCCAGCTTCATCATTTTTACCCCAGCACCCTTGGATCCACTGACCGAGCTCCCACTTGCTCCCCGACTCCAACCTCTAGGTTGACTGCCTTCTGCTGAACCTACTGCATTTGCTCCACCAAAGTTCCAGCTCTTCCAGTCGGAACTACCACCAGTTTGGGAATCTCCAGCTCTTCCAGACGGAACATAGAAGCGGCCAGAGCCACTGGAGGCAAGCGCTCCATGAGGCGTGCTTTTTAAAATCAAGGTTGAATTATTTGAACCCAAGGATGAAACCGGAAGCGCGCCTTGTGTTGTGCGCTTCGCCTCGACTCCGTGAGGCGTTTTGCTCGTTGTCTTTCCTCGTCTCGCGCCTCCGTGCGCCTGAGGCGTGCTTTTTAAAACCAAAGATGAAACTTATTTTATTTGAGCCCAATTTTGTGGAATGTTACGAAAACTACCAGAGTCAAACATTAAAAGGATGCCAGAGCGAATGCAGTCTGAGTAATAATCATCGAAAGAAGAGAAGATTTATGTGTGTACTTAAAACAAAACGTTGGACATGATCATAAAGATTGGAATTATTTTACACCGACTAAAATTCTAGACTAAAACAGTTCGAATTGTGGTATAATTAGGTGCAGAAGCGTAAGGTATGGTCAAGTGGTAAGAATATTACCTTGAAAGTCTAAGGTCAGGGTTCAAATCCCACCAGTAGCATAATGATAATAGGAGTGAAACCCTTTGATATCTTTTAATGAAAAAAAAGGTGCAGAAGCCCCGGCTGGCGAAACAGTCATTGGATATTTTATTGGGTTAATTACCGGAAACCACCGATAAAATACGAATTTTTCCAATAGCCACCCGTAAAATGTGATATAACCAATTACCATCCATTAAAATATTTTTTACCAATTACCACCCATTAAAACTTTTGTTTATCAAAAACTACCCAAATGAATTTAAAAACACCCACCCATTTACAATTTATTAAAAAAAATCATTAAAAATGCATTCACTTATTCTTGATTTAAATAAAAAATTATAAATTGAATATATATATTTTTTATAATTTAATTTAAGTTTTTAAAACTTCATCAAAATAATGCATAAAAATTAAGAAAAAATATCATAAAATATATGAGTATTTGGTATTGGGTTTGATTAGTTTATTCAAAAAACTTGAATTTTTTTGTTACCTTTGTAAACTATTTATAGGGGAAATTCAATATTTTTGAAAAAAATAACAAATAAACCTAAGAAAGTCTTTATAAAATTCAAAAAAATTTCAAAAAATTTAGCAAAACAAGTATTACTTAGTCACTACTTTTTAAAATTTTAAATAATTTTTTATGATAAATTGTAAAAAATATTAAAGTAAATCAAAAGAAAACTATTTTTAAATAATTATTGTTTTAATAAATTTAAAACTAAATGAGTGACTTTTTAATGTTTGTTTTCCAAAATTTGGCATGTTTTTAAGTTTTTTTGCTATTTTATAATGAATTTCTTTTAATAAAATGTAAACAGGTGGGTGTTTTTAAATTCATTTGGGTGGCTTTTGGTAAACAAAATTTTTAACGGGTGGTAATTGATAAAAAATATTTTAATGGATGATAATTGGTAATATCACATTTTACGGGTGGCTATTGAAAAAATTCGTATTTTACGGATGGTTTTCGGTAATAAACCCGGCATATAATGACTCCTTTCCTTTTAATATTGGATTGGATGGATCATGTTGTGATTGACAAAAGGTATTTCTGGTCTTCTGAGGTTGATAATTTGAAGGGGGATTCGAGTAAGGCGAGAAAGGTGTTGGGGTGGAAGCCGAAAGTTGGGTTTAAAGATTTGGTAAAAATGATGGTTGATCAGGATGTGGAGTTGGCGAAAAGAGAGAAGGTACTTATTGATGCTCAGCAACAACCTGTAAGGTTTTAATTTCTACTTGAACTGTTACACCAAATACATCACTACACTATTTGATTCTGCAGTTCTTAAGCTTGATTTCACGATACAGGCTCTAGATTGTTATAGCATAGCTACTAATGCTGCAATATGCAATTTGATTTATCATGTTTATGGGAGCTCATAGGTTCAGGTTACAAGTTTATGTTTTATAGTACTCATTTTCGTTCTAGTAATCTGAAAACATAAAAACTTCCCAAGTTCTGCATATTTTTGATGTTATTATATGATAATGCATGTGCTGATTCCTGATAACTTCGCTCGTTGCTAGCATGCTAGTCGCTGGACCTGATATGATCTGTTATACGTTGTAGGGCTTCACATGATCGGCATGCTTATATATTGCACGTTCTTGGATTTATGGGGTGCTGGGTCAGCGTAGGGCGTGCTCACATGGCTTTCACATACTTCCGCTTTTCCATTAAGATTTATTATTTCTTTATAATGCGTCCAGTCTTTGGTTTTTGAGTTCTTTCTTGTGTGCTTGCCTGTTAATTTTGTCATCAAATTGGGTATAACTTGCAGTTTTTGAACTCCAATTTCTGGCGGGGCGGTGCAAGTTAACCCGACTCTAAACTCACCCATTATCAATTTTCAGGAATGTTTAGCTTAGCTTGTCTAGGCGGTGACGACGTGCCAGATACATTTCACAGTTGTTGACATGTTTTTGGGTCCCTGGGTGAGCTTATGTGATTAACTTTCTATTACATTAGTATATGGGCGTACTGAATCCCCACACGACTCTTTTCGGTTTATTGTGCCTTTGGTTTTCGAGGATTTAACATAAGCTTGCTCGCATCCTTCACTGAGACGTGGTCCAAAAAGATAGGAAACGTAAAAAGACTACATCCAACGTCCACACTCAGATAATCAGCCTCTAGGAAAACACAGGTAGCGAAGCCAGAAATCCAAATCTAAACTTCAAAGTTATATGCCAAATCCTCTTTGTCAAAACTGAGCTTTAAATTTCACTATAGTAAACTACATTAGTATTAGTACAATCTATAAAACTACACAAGTGAATCCTACAACTTCTTGAATCATGGTAACATTCCAGAAATAGGAAACCAGATTACACAACCCATGCACAAACCACTCAACAGTCGACACAATCACTGGTTCTACTTCAAAGACAAGCAGTTCGGGATATCCACAAGAGCAACGAAGTAAATAGGGGCAAATGTGGAAGTGTTATACTAAGCAAATTGTGAAACATTCCAAATAAATGAACAATAAATTGAGCAACGAAGTTCAACACCATAACCACATGAGAAAATCACATGTTTCATTGGTAAAGCCATTTGGCAGATGATCCATGACGCTTAGGCCCTGAGTTATACGATACTGTCAAATAAAAGGTTCATTATGCAACCAAAATAAAAAGCTTCTACCAATGACCGAGAACATAATGATACTGATCCTGCATTTTACCAAACCTGTTAGTCGCAGCAGAGAGACCCTTCACAATGCAAAACAAAGAAAAACACTAGCTGAGAGCTGCTAGTCTGTGATTTCTAGTTCCATGCCATTATTTTCCTCCCCCACGTTGAGTTACCTAATGATGATGTAGCGGTTTGTCCCGTGCCTAGCCCAATGGTTCTTCAAGTCAATAGGGGCAGTCACGTTGTGACCCTCTGAAGCAAGTCTTGCGATCAACTTGGTGAATGCACCACCACTCATCTTGCGACCGCCCATTCTTGAGTGCCGCTTGTTAGGCATTTGAGGAAGTGGGTACATTGACAAAGTAGTTGTGCAGCAAGCTGACTGCCACCCTCCTTTCCCCCACTTGTAACAGGATTGGGGGTTTCCAGTACAGGAACAAAAAGGAACTGGCAGGTTAGCATAATCCAAACCAAGATCATTTAGGCTCAACCCACCCTTGGAAGCATGTTGCTTTTCCAGATTGCCACTTTTTCCTTTAGTAACATCATCGGACCTAGGATGGTTTGCCACAGCCACAGTTACTTGCTTTTCAGAAATCCTTGTACCTCTCTTACTAATTTTATTCGTAGGCTTTAACACCTTAGTAGACGACACTGTCTTTGTCTCTCTGACAGGCCTTGACGCCTTATTAGATGAAAGTGAAACTGTCTTCATCTCTCTTGTAGGCTTTAATGCCTTACTAGAAGCAACCGTCTTGGTCTGCTTGGCACGCTGTCCCTTCTTGGACTTTGAACTTTTTGAAGCAGTTGTTGTAGACTGGGCAAAGACATCACTAAAAGGCACTTCCACCGGCTTAAAGGCAATTTCAGAATAATTAACAACGGGATGCCTTCGATGTTGTTGTTGTGGCTTCTGAACCACCTGCATCTCCTTCACTCCATGGGGCACTGGTACACCGCATTTAGCTGGATTATGAATAAGACAACTCTCAGACGGATCATGAATCAGACCACTCTCAGCCTGATTATGAATCACACCGCTTTCAGCCTGATTATGAATCAAACCGCTCTCAGACTGATTATACATACCACTACTAGCATTCATTGAACTAGTCTTCAGCTGCAACCGGGCAATAGCATTATCCCTCTGCATTCTAGCATTATCACGTTCAACAACAGCTGCATCTCGCAGTTGTATTGCAATATCCCTATCTGACATAGCTTGCCTCTTCTCAGCTACAGCCATATTGCATTCTCTCACCGCATTATTCATCTCCGACCATAAAGCATATAGATCCATCACTCCTTACTACATTACATTATACAACATACACACATCATTATCAGAAACTTCTAAACACAAAAGATAATAATTATTCACAACAGTATAAAATCACTCACCGCTCACAACGATTCAGCAATCTGAAAACCTAATCATCATCAAATGCCGAAATTGCACAAAACTGTGCCTAAGAAACTACAAACTACGGAATTGAACATTGGGACTGAAATCGCGCGGAATCGCGAAGGAAGGTTTAAAGAATGCTTACAGAAGGGGGCGGAGTAAGGAGAGGAGAGGACTGTTGCGGCGATGGATTGGATGAGATCGTCTCCGGAGGGGGAGAATCGGTGATGTGTTGGGAAGTGTAGCATACGACACCGAAGGAGCCACAGAAGCCCTTTCTCTCTCTTGCTTTCGGTCTCTTCTCTCTCAAGAGAGATTTCCCCTTTCTTTCTCTAGAGAGAGTGTGTATTGCTGCTCAAGGATAATTTTCGATTTGGTCCTTCGGGTACTAAAAGTTACATGCTGGCCGCCCTACCGAAAGACAGGTTTTGTCTTTAAATGTTTTCTATAATAAAAAAATAAATATAAAAAAAGTAGGAGATGATATTGGTAGTGATAAAATATGAAAGAGAATCGTAAAAAAATAATAAAACTTAAAGAGACATCCAAATAAAAGAAATAAGAATAACAAATTAAAATGAAGAGAGTATAAATTTTACTTACTATTTATCTCTATGATTTTTTGCAAGTGTGAATAATGGAGTATTAAATACGTGGGTAATGGTTGCATATTTATTGTTTCAGCAAGCAAAAATATCTTTTTTGTTTCTAAATCTCTTTTGAATGATTTGAATTCTAAGTAATATTTTATAGTCAATTAAACAGATTCTGAATCAACAAACTGCTAATTCCAGTCATTTAAAACGATATAGTTTAAAAAAATAATTTGAAGCGATATCAATTTATTATAAATCTAATTACCAACTGCTGAATTAAGAATTTGTCATGAAACGACATAGTTTTGTTTTTTACTTAATTAGTATGTGTCTGACTTGGATCATATTGGTAAAACTGCAGAAACCAACGCTTAAACAACTAATGAAAAATAACAAACAATACACAATCGATTTATCCAAATATAGTAAAAATGAGAGATTTATTCATGATTTAGTACATGAAAAACGACACCGCTACTAAGCTAGCTTCCACAATTTCGAGCTACCTATCGGTACAAATACATACACCACAAACACAACTTTCTAACCAACACCGATCTCCACACAGCTATTGTCTACTCTGACCAATTTTGGACAAAACCCTAACCCATAATTGTTACGAGCTTTTGGTCGTTGCAATGCTATTTCTCTGTCATTTCTAGTCTCGTGTTACTCTTTATGTACAACATAGTTGACCTCTTGTACAAAGAAACAAGCCTTAATCCAGGCCCAACATTGACCTGGCCCACTTCAACCACATGTTGTATAAAGTCTTCAATAATAACTAAGTCATTCTAGATATCTCACTTCTCCCATGACTATCACTTAACCATGCAAATCTTCTCTCGGAACAAAGATAACTTTTCACCTTGAACATGTTAAAGAATCCTGCCAGATGGATCATATGAGCTTACCCACAACATTTTTATTTATCCAGTCTCAACATCTCAAACAATGTGTACTACATACACCGATGTGCTTTGACTTCTCATGAAATCGCTGATGCTTAGACAAATGTGTGACTCCCCATATGTCCCTCTAGATTCTCCCACAACTTCGTACATATCTCAACTTAATTTATTAGTGTGTCTAACCACATTGCTTCGTTCACAGCTTCTTCTGTAGCCAGATACCCATCACCTGTCGTGAAATCAACTAATATAAGTTGATCCTCCAATACGTAGCCATTTCAAGCACTACAAATAACACACCAGTTCGAGACTTCCCTGTACCCTCATGTACAACATGCATAATTTGAGTCAACATGGCCCCACAATCATATCTTCGCCATCGATAGTGTCTGCTCCATTAATCCTTGGTTCAGCACCTGTCATTCTATGATTCTAGGTTACCTTCTCAAGGCAACTTCCAAGAGTAGTATCATGTTCTTCCTATCTCTCTGCATATGAAGCGATTTTCGAACGTATTCCCAGTCATTCCTCTACAATACATAACTGAGTTGATCTCTCAACTTGACAATTAGTGTTTCTTCCCTGCAAGTTCATTAGCCTCTGGTATCTATTCGTGAGCTTCCCGAGTTCTCTATACTATTTTCTCAAGGGCGACCGGATTCTCCCAACAACTCAATTATGGTTCCATCATCCTCTTAAACAAACCATTTAGGTTGCTCTGAGATCTCCTCTTCCAAATCCTCGCGAAGACAAACTGCCTTGATTCACCTCTTCTTCTCTTTGGAATCCTCAGCATGATTTTCAAGTCCTAAGTGTTCATCCAGACTTTCCACCTTGAAATCAACTGCTGCCCAATCTTCACAACCATATCTCATCACACTGACTTTAGCTAGCAAAATACTTTCTTGATTTCCTTTCCCATGTGTTGGTTCAGCTTCTTCACCAGCCTCTGTTGGACCATTTGCTTTTAAGAGTTCTTTAATGATGATGTTTGTCAATTTTGATGCAGTTGTTGCTGTGTGATTGAAGTTTAGAGGAAGAGTATGAGTGGTGTTGTGGTTGGAGTGGAGTGGAGGTAATGGAAGGGGGTGAGGATTGTATGTTCCTGTTTCTTCCTTCTTTGCCTTTTTATTGTTTTCCGTTTGTGTTGAACGGATTGTTGTGTGTTTCTGAATTGTATTACTGTTTTGTAAAGATTGTGCCTTTTTCGGATCTAATTTGCGATCGTTATATGCACAGGTTTTACTCTGACCCGAGTACTAGTAAGAATAAAAACATTAAGAAAAGTTTTTCAATTAAAATAACTCATCCACTATGTTCATGCTAACACTCACAATTACCTAATGTTGCGATTAGAATACTATTAGTGTCAATTCTACATTAATCTGATTAATCACCTCAAACCCTTGTTAGTGTTGGTTATTAACATATACAGTTCACGCAATTATGACATTGTATTCAATGCTAACTAATATACATTAATATATGAATGAGAACATGTAAAATTAAATAAAATCGTATAACAAAAATTTGCATTCATTCGTTCATCGTATAAATTTGGGTTTAGCACTACACAGGATTCAAAGGATCCCGAAACAAAGACGACTACTCACTATTCATGGCGAATGATACCAGAAAATAATATGTAGAAGAAAACAAGATTTTGAAACTGTTTTGGCGCGGTGTAGATCAATCTTCTCTCCTCTTATGTTGCCATGTCGCTTTGTGTCATCTTGGATCTCGTTCTGTCCCAGTGTCCTCTCTAGGGTTTGTTGTGTGGTATTTACATGCATCTCTTAAATTTTGGAAATTCAGCCCACAAAGGAGGAGTGAATACAACCCAAAAGAGGAATTATGTCGCTGACTTCAGCACATTTGGCGTGTGTGATGGCCAACTCGAATCCTTTTTCACCCGTGCCACTTTCGGTTTGTGAACACCTCCGCTGCAACGTCTTCTGACTTCTTGCTCTTGTTTGACCATCTTAATGTCAGAATCACTATTGGAGGTCAACATATGAGTTGTAGCCAATGTATTTTGTTTCATCTCCACCAGATCAATGAAGAATCTTCTAGAAGCTTCCGAAGCTCAAAAGGTTCTGGAGTGCCTTGCTTATTTTCTCTTTTTAGCTATCTTAGCGTCCGAATCGCTCCTTGCGGTGAACGTTATAGTTGTAGAATTTCGATTCAAAATTTCAACATTTTTTTATTTCGAATCGATCGGATAACGGATGCAATCTATTGAAGCTTTCTACGATCAAAAGGTCTTGAATGCGCCGAAATTGATCGTTCCGCTTTTATTGATCACCAAAATCTCTATTTAAGGATAAATAACCTGAAACGCTAAGTAAGGAATGAAATAACGAAAAATGTTCGAAAAAACTACTAGAATTTGTAGGTGATAGAGCGAATAATTCGTCAATAAACTGACACATCAGTCGTCTTGTGAAATATACACGCATTACAGCAGCCACAACTCTAACTATAGTTCCCACGACTTCAATATGTTTCACTACACTAAACTGCGGCATTAGCGACCACGGATTAGCGACCACAAAAATATGGTCGCTGTTTTGCGTCCACGTGGTCGCCCATATTTATATGGACGCTATATTTGGTGCGAAAATTTCCCGGAATTTTTTACTGTACTGTTTGCGACC
>JAWWMW010115352.1:0-10022 GCA_035048345.1 Echeveria elegans
CCTTGGGTTCGACACCAGGTCACCCTGGTCCTTACAAATTCTTTGACGCGAGGTAATATACACCGCCGTACTGCAGCTCGTCAAAACGCTCCCCCCATCCCTCATCTTCTTTCGCCGGCCTTTTTGTCAGTTGTCGGGGTGGAAGGCACCTCCTTCACGGAGGTAGCTTGCCCTTTGCCCCCTTTATTTTCTCCTTTCTGCTTGTAGTTGTTTCCCCAACACTTCCTTCAACCCCTTCCCAAATTCCTGTCAAACACCCTTCGCCGAAATTGCTTCCATTCGGAGTGAAAACAGATATGTTCTCTCCTGGTCCTCAGCAGCAGAGCAACGACATTTTCAGCGCTCCTCGGCTCACACAGTATCTCGGCTCGGGTGGACGGTTGGACGGCGCGGCTGGCCTCCATCATCTGAAGTGATGGGTTGCATGCAAAGCGGTTCTGGGCCGTTCTCGGCTCTCAGCTCTGTCCGGATTCATGGTTTCGGATGGCTGAGGCGGCTTGCTTGCAGCTCCAATTTAGATCTGTTAGGTTCTGTCCGGACCTGCCCGTAACTCTACTTCACGGTGACTTAGCTAGGTCGATCCTTCGCATGCATGGTGGTTTCTGCCCGATCCGCGCTCCTCTGATGCATACACGGTCACGGTGTTTCTTCTTGCACGACGACTCAATTTCAGCCCCATCTCACGGCGTTGGCGGCTTATGAAGGCTCTGGTGGGTTAAGTAATTTTTTGTCTTTAGTTTGTTCTAGTTAAACGGTTATTCCCACCTAGTGTGGATGATATCTTTTTGGTACTTACTTGCTTTGGTTAATAATTTCACCATAGATTTAAGCTTGTTTGTATTATTGCTTGAATTTATTGAGTGTGGTTCCTCCCCACAAGTATGTGTGGAAGCTATTAAGCATTCACACATAGTGTCGTAGGTGTAGTTTCGTCGCCTAAGTTATTTAGGCGGTCGTCTTTCGTGGCAGCGTTCGTTGTATTGATTTGAAGTCCCGAATGCGAGAGCATTGGTGGTATTTAGTGATTGTGCCTTAGGCCTGAGCGTTCATCGATTTTCATATATTAGAATTTAATTTTTGTATTCTTTTACCACTTATCAATGAATGAAGATTGTTATAAAAAATAAAATGAAATCATGGACCAGCAGATTGCCACGTGTACTACCTGGTCAGAGATGGCTCAAGAACCTTCTTATTTGGGTACGCAATTAGAACAGGTTAGTGCTTTATCTGACAGGGAGACTGTAGTCCCTAAATCAATAACACATATGCCTAATAACACATGCAGCAAAAGTTAATTTTGAGCAGAAATGATTTTCGAGGAACGACCACGTGTCAATCTGAAAGAGCGACAGGCTCTGGCTGGGGGAAATAATATAGAATAAGGGGAAAGTTACTGAGCAGGCTCAGCCAAATGGGCCTCATATGCCTATTACCTCAATTACTGTTTTTAATATTAGGCCGCTTGGTCAAAGGCCTATGATCAACCTTAGTAACTACCCTACCATTGATCCATATCAGGTTAAAGGAATAATGAACTGGTGTGTTGTGGGTTGTGAAGCAAAAAGAGCTTTTGGATTAAACAGAAGTAAAAAATTGGGCGAGAGGAGGACTGCCCTTCGTGTACAACCTCACAGCTTCAAAAGGAGTAAAGTTGTGAGGTCTTTTGACATAAATGAGGTCCCCGATTAAGAAGAAACCGTTGAAAGCTCCTTCCAAGGTTTGGATGGTTACGCTACATCATCTAATTCAGCGGCGGCTGCTGATGGGCAGCCCGCCAGCCACAATGAGTTTATTTTGTTGGAATTGTAGGGGTTTCGGGGGAATCTCTGCAGGTCCTTGCCTTCGTGACCTAGTCATGCATTACAAACTCCAAGTATAATCCTTAATTGAAACAAAATTGTCCGATTCTTCCAAATAGCAGAGAATTCGGTGTAGGTTGGGTTTCAGAATTGTTTTTGGGTTCCTGCGGTGGGTCGATCAGGAGGCCTCACAGTGTTGTGACCCTCAAATATTCCTTTGACAGTTGTCAACTATTCCTTTTTTCATATTGATTCCGTAGTTAACCTTAGTGAGCCTGTTCGATTTACGCTTTTCTATGGTAACCCTAATGCTCAGCTAAGAAATCAATCTTGGTCTCTAATCCATAGGCTTGTTGAAATGGTTAACCTTCCATAGTGCATCTATAGTGACAACCTTCCATAGTGCATCTATAGTGACTTTAATGAGATATTGAGTCTTGATGAGTCCACTAGTAGTAATCACCGCCGTCTTACTACCATTGAGGCTTTTCATCAAACAATGTCTCACTGTTGTCTTACGGAGTTGGATTTTTTAGGGAGCGAGTTTACATATTCAAATCCACGTAAGGAGTCAGCAGAAGTGAAAGTCAGACTAAATCATTTTTTTAAAATAAAAGCTGGTGTTATAATAAACCTTTTCGCTTTGAGGATGTGGTTTAGGGATGGTTCTTTTGTGAATTTTGTGTCTTCTAACCGGCCTGCTCAGGAAGGCACTACGACATCTCTACTTGATAAACTATTGCTTTTGAAAGAAGAGCTGATAGATTGGAATAAATCGTACTTTCACTACACCATTCTGTCACATTTGCATCCACAAATTAGCATCCACAGAAAAATGGACGCAACTTTAGCGTCCACATGGACGTATTGCCGTTTGGACACGGACATTAGCGACCACGTGGACGTGAAACCATACGTGGATGCTAAATTGCGTGGAAAATTTTTGCGCAAATATTTAGCGACCATGTGGACACAACTACCAATTCCGACGCAAAAAATGTGGGAAAACTTTGCGGGAACATATTTAGCGTCCATATTTTCCTAAAAATAATAATTCAATTTTTTTAGCGTCCACGTGGACGTTATAAATAATACATTTTTGTATATTTTCAATTAGCAATTAAACTGGCATCCACGTGGTCCCAAAGAATAAAATTTCTTTTTAGTATGGAATTATTTAGCGTCCACGTGGAGGGTAATGTAATATTTTGTAACAATAATTCTTTAGCATCCACATGGACTGTACAAATAATAATTTATTTATTTTTAATTATCAATTAATCTGGCGCCCACGTGGACGCTAACATTGAATCTTTTTTTAAAAAGAAATAAATTAGCTTCCATGTGGACGCTAGCAATTTTATTTAAAAAAGGGAAATATTTTAGCGTCAATATGGATGCCAATGTCCAGTCTATATAAATTTGCATTCGATGAGGACTCATTATAACTTTCAACTGAGAAGATTAGAGAGATGAATGGAGAAGATAATCTGCCAGAGTTTTCCAAGTGTATATTACAGAACACACTTCTGGAAAAAAAATGGTAAGTTTACACTTTTAATAAGTTTTGTGATTATATGAGATTTTACCGTTTTAATTTTTTATTGTTATTGATACCGTGCGAGTTTATACCTTTTCTTGGTAGCAAGAAATTCAGTTTTGGTAAGTTAACTGTTCCAAGCGGAAAGCTTTGGAAAGTTACTTTGTCTGAGGTGGGTGAAAATTTATATTTTACTAGTGGATGGAAAGGTTTTAAAAATGACAATAATGTGAGTGGTGAGAATTTTTTGTTTTTCAAATATCATGGTAATTTGGTGCTAAGTGTTGTTGTATATGATGAAACTGTGTGTGAGAAAGTTGTAAATGATGATGATCATTCAATTTTTTTATAAAAACAATAAAAATTAGCGACCATGTTGAAGATCATAAATTTTTTATAAAAAAATAACTTTAGCGGCTAATGTTTATTGCTTTTTATTTGATTATGACTTTAGCGACCACGGAGAAATTAGTCAGAAAATGTTTATTGTTTTATATTTGATTATGAATTTAGCGATCACCGACAATGGACGCAAAATTCATATTTTCTCGTCACATTAGCGTCTACATGATCGCTACTTTTTGTAATTTTAATAATAATTTTTTTTAAATTTAACATCCTCCGACACCATTTGCATCTAAATGGACGCAAACTCCTTATTAGCATACACGTGGTCGCTAAGTGTGTCGGTGGACGCAAAATTAAAAGTCTTTAAATAAACTATTATGTGCACCATATTTTAAATATTCATCTTCATTATTTGCAAAATCTCGAAATAAAAAAATTTGTATTTTTGGCATGATTGGGAAAATTTTGCGACTAAAATATTTTTCAACACAATAAACTTGTAAGTTTTAATATTTTTGTATTTTATTTATGTTTATTAATATTTTATTAGTTTTAATCTTATTAATTACTATTTTGCATTATTAATTTTTTAAAGTAAATATAAATTAGAAAATGTGTGAGTGGATGTACGTGCGTCTTATTGATGGGTTGTATAACAACGAATTTGTCGCTGGCGTAGAACAATTTGTTGAGTTTTGCACGTCTATGTCCATCAATAACGTACATAATCTGAGCATGCGTTTTTCGTGTATGAAGTGTAAAAATAGGCGAAATCTTCCTCAGGATGAGGTGAGATGTCATCGACTAGCTCGCAGATTTGTTCAAAACTGTTACTAGTGGAGGGCGCATGGAGAGACTAACGAAATGTTTGTTGCATTACTGTACGAGTCTGGACAATACAAAGACGGTCCGAGCAATGATCAGCGGACTAATTATGTGATGTCGGACAACATTGAGACACCACGTATTCGACAATATGTGATATACGACGTATTTGGTGTGCAACCTAATGTGAACATCGAAGAAAATGTAGGTCCATCACACACATTTCCAAGTCTCGAGCCACCAAAATCGGAAGCACAACGAATGTAAGACATGTTAGACGTTGCGAACAAGCCGTTATGGCCTGGTTACAACATCAATCAGTTGGCAGCTGCGGCGGAGATGCTAAATCTCAAGTCCAAACTTCGACTGACAGAGTGAGGATACGACATGATTTCAGATTACGCCAGACGCATTTCACGCCCCGAGATACCACTACCAGAATCATTTTATGGCACTAAAAATCGTGGAGGGTCTTGGGCTGCCGTCCAAAATAATTGAATGTTGCAGAAATCACTGTATGATATATCGGGGTGCAGATGCGGATTACATTTCGTGCAAGACATGTCAGCACACGAGATGGAAACAAGGTAAGACTAAGTTGGTGCCATTTTCACATTTTTTTTATTTGTCCATAACTCAACGTTTCTAAAGACTATATGCTTCTAAGACGTTAGCACTTCGAGCACGTCAAAGAAGATAGTCTAATGCGGCATCCTTCAGATGTAGAAGCCTTGGAAACATTTCGGTAGGGTACATGCTACTTTTGCTTCAGAGGATAAAAATGTCAGGTTAGGGTTGTCTACTGATGGGTTCAATCCATTTGGGGCCTCGGGACATCAATACTCATGTTGGCCAATTATTCTGACACCATACAACCTTCCCCCATCCATGTGTATGCGGGATGAGATTATGTTTCTAACCATTATTGTTCCAGGCCCGAAGAGTCCAAAACAAAGGTTGCACGTGTATCTTCAATTGTTGATATCCAAACTATAGAGTTTGTGGCATAGAGGATCCGTCACATATGACGTGTCAAAGCAGCAAAACTTTATCATTCGGGCGTCTGTAATCTGGGCTATCAGTGACTTTCCTGCATATTCCATGTTGTCATGTATCATAATAATATTTTTCATATATATAATATTGTACGTTATGTTTAATTAAAGTAATTAATAATGTATGTTAATGTACAGCTGGAAAATACGCTTCTCCTTACTGCATGGAGAACACTGATGCATTTTACTTAAAGAATGGGCGTAAAATATGTTTACTTGGCGTAAAAGGGTTCTTATTGAAGCTCCGCCATTGTGAGATGGTTATGAATTGTTGCAACAAATTAAGAGAATTGGGCTGAAGAAGATAACTGAAGAGGGTGCTGAAGAACATAACGCCCGTGTGATTAGAGATTCCGGGTGGAAAAGAGAAGCATATCATGGGACCTACCTTATTGGGTCAGTCTACGTGTTAGGCATAACTTGAATGTCATGCATATCGAGAAAAATATATTCGAGAATATCTACAACAAAGTGGTAAATGTTCAGGGCAAGTGTGAAGTAAACTTGTAGCCAAGGATGGACATAAGAGAATAGTGCAAACGGCCCGAGCTAGAACATGATGAGACCAACAGTAAGTACTGCAAGGCGGGATACACGCTGGATCTTGATCATAAGAAAATTCTATTCGAATGGTTGAAGATAGTTAAATTCTCAGATGGTTCCTTCAAATCTGAGTCGTTGCATTGAAATGCACAAACCGCGAATGTTCTGTATGAAGAGCCATGACTGTCATGTCTTTATGCAGAGGCTGTTAGGTGTTGCTTTTTGACCTTTCTTAGAGAACAGGTATTGGGAGCCTACCACACAGTTAAGTGCATTTTTCAGGGATCTTACATGTTATGAGCTGAAGACAGAAATAACGCATATCTTGCATTCGGAGAAACCTATCATTTTGTGCAAGGGGGAGAAAATTTTTCCACCTGGGTTATTTGACTCAATGGAGCATTTGCCTATCCATTTAGAAATTGAGGCAGTAATTTGTGGCCCTGTACAGTACAGATGGATGTATCCATTCGAGAGGTTTATTTATGTGTTAACTTGATTGTATTTACTTTATTTATGAACGTGTTTCAAACTCATAGATTACTAATGATTGTTTTTCCCCAACTCACATGTGTCTGTAGATTTATTCGAAGATTGAAGAACAGAGTCGTCAATAAAGCGCGCGTTGAAGGGTCCATTTGTAGTGTATACATGGTTCAAGAGACTTCGACGTTTTGTGGATATTATTTCAACTCACATGCTGCGAATATTCAAATATCCCAGGGCCGCAATGATGATGGTCACCATGAGGGATGGGCATGGACGGGCATGACCCGGCCCGAACCTGACCCGAAAAAAACTTCGGGCCACGTTTTAATGGCTAAACTCGACCCGAAAAAATTTGTCCATGCCTGTGCCCGTTCTAACTCGACACGAAAATGCAAACATAGCTTTTAAAGTTAGGTTGGGAGTGGTTCGAATCCTGGGTAAGTTAGATATATAGTTTTGGGATCGGGTCTGGTCGGGCCGCCCGAGGTCAGGCCCGAAACCGTCCAATTAGTTGAATATGCTTTCTTAACCCGAATCCAAATGTGAATGGGTCGGTTCGAGCGTTCGGGCCGGGTCGGGCCTTCATAGCCCTAGTCTCGATGAGGGTATATATCTAGACGATTTGTCCATTTTCACATTTTCAGGCTGTAATTGGGTAAACCCATACGTAGACAACTAATGGATGATGAGTATCATTTGATACAAACATATGTCCTACTAAACTGTGAAGAAGTTGAACCCTTTATAGAGTAAGTCATTCATCATTTCAATTCGTATAATGATTTTTTATCATTAGTCGACTCCTAATTAATTAACCAATTGTTCTCAGATATTTCCTTGCAAACATCGTGCGAAGAGCAAATCCTAAAATTACGCACAATGCCGACCAGCGTATATTGCAATCACAATTTCGCCAATGTATCTACCGATACGTAAGTCTTTCATATTAATGTATATATGTATATATGTGTAAAACTTTGATCATATCTATTACTATAATTGTGAAGGACGATAATACAGAACATCCAATTGCCAACAAGAACATCCAAACTCTTGCGCGTAGCCCTGTTAGAGTTGTGTGGACTTTTCCTATGTATGTTGTAAATGGTTATCGTTTTCACACAAAGAGTCATTCGTCAACGAGAGCCGCAGATTGTAGTGGAATTTTATATAATGGGACAAACATTTGGCACCGATGAAAAGGACTACTACGTATTTATAGATGAAATCATTAAGCTGAACTATATATCTCCAACAGTGAAATTCCCTGTAATATTCAATTGCTCGTGGTTTGATACAAAAATTAGGGGAAGGACCCCGTGCATCTTTATATGAAGATAGTTGACATCAACAGACACAAAAAAATGGTTACCAAGAATTGTTACATTTTCGCACATCAGGCATCTCAAGTGTACTTCATTGAATACCGAAAGACAAGGCGGCCTGATGGTGATAGGTTAGGAGTTTATAAATTGAAGTCTCGTGTCTGGTCTGAAGAGGGTGTTGAAATTACTAATCATCGCATTATAGTTGCAGAATTGTTCCAACAAGAATCTACTGGCATCATGCGTACCATCGATGATCCACTGGATGAGACAGACAAGGTCTCTTACATGATCCGTCTAGTCCAGTAAATGAATTTGAAGGAGGTAATGAAGATGAAAAAAAGTTCGAAGAGGAGCTCCAAACTTCAGAAGAAACCGAAGATGAATTGTGATTATTGTTGTAATATTTGAGTAGTATTCTCAATTAGATATTATTATATTTTCATTTGTGATTATTTTTTAAAAATCATTAAGGTTATATATAATATTTAAAATATACAAATCCAACTATTAATTATATTTTTTAATTATATGATTAGCGACCACATAGTCGCTAATATTTATGTTAAATTTTTTTTTATTATTTTATTAGAATATTGTGTAAGTACGGGATCGATCCAACAGGGAATAACTAAAAGACTCTTCCTAGTACAGAAAGTAAAAGAGAGCGTGAGTTGGTTTGTTTGTGCTAGTAAGTAAAAGAAGAGAGAATAGAGATGTAAAGTAATCAATAACGATGCTCAACATCAACAATGAGCAATCCCTTGGTAAGATGTTTGTCATTGACACTAAATATTTCTATAAACTAGTTTCACAAGATCACTCCCTGATAAGGTATCTGACCTCATGCAATCATTGTTACGGTCAACATCATGCGCTATTAATTTGGCGGTTTGGTTTCAACATATGACTCCCGCTAGGGTTGCACATGTGTCAACCTGTCACTCTTGATCCACACTTTTTAGCTGTAGGATAAGTTGTCAAACTAAAATTGCCAAGTAGAGCATCCCCTATATAAGGAGACAAGACTGAAAACGTAGACTCGGCACAATCAAATTATTAATAAAACTATTTCATAGATGAAGTGAAAGTCGTATTTCAATGTCAAACTCTTGGAGGAATGGTAACCGTGTTCTCTATTCCCTTCACTAAATACCAGAGTGCTGCATGGTCAGTGAAAATAATAACTTTTGCTCCAATAAATACGCTGTAACTTATCTAATGCAAATACTATGGCTAGTAGTTCCTTCTCAGTGGTGGTATAGTTTCGTTTTGCGACATCTAAGGTTCGGGACACATAACTGTACCGACCGCGTAATCACTTGCGTCGCACATCAGCTCAAATGGCTTCTCCCATGTTGGCGGTTGTATGATTGGTCCGCTGGTCAATGCTTCCTTTATCCTGTCAAAGGCGTTCTTGCACTCGTTAGTAAATTCAAAAGGAATGTCCTTTTGCAGGAGGTTAGATAATGACAAGATAGTTTTAGCAAAATCTTTAAATAAACGTCTATAGAATCCCGCATGTCCAAAAAATGATTTTATTTCACGTAAAGTATTAGGGTAAGGTAAACTAGAAATCAAATCAATCTTTGTTTTGTCTACCTTGATACCTTCGACTAAAGCTATGTGTCCTAGCACGACACCATGTGAAACCAAGAAGTGACATTTTTCGTAACTTAACACTAAATCCTTAGATATGCATCATTCTAACACCTCCTTAAATTATCTAGGCAAATATCAAATGACTCATCGAGCACTGTGAAATCATCTATAAAAACCTCTATGGATTTCCCTATCATAATAGAAAAACGGCTGTGACAAGTCCTTGGAATGTCCCCGGTGCGTTGCACAAGCCGAAAGACATTCGTCGAAACGCAAAGGTTTCAAACGGGAAAGTGAACGTTGTTTTTCTCATTGTCCTCAGCTGCAATAGGAATCTTATTATATCCAAAGAATCCATCAAGAAAACAGAAATGAGGCTTACCTGTCAATCGATCAAGCATTTGATCGATGAATGACAGCGGGAATCGGTCCTTGCGCGTGAATGTATTCAACTTCCGATAGTCGATGCACATGCGCCATCCAGTTTGTATAC
>JAWWMW010115362.1:0-19929 GCA_035048345.1 Echeveria elegans
TCTCTTTCCTACTTTATATTTCTCTCACCTACTTTATCTTATTTTTACTCTCACACTTTCATTATTCCTTAATTATCTTGCCAACAACCACAATAGGAAGAACTTTATGGGACGGATGGAGTATCTAAAAAAAATTGAATTATAATTGCTTCTAAAAATAACTTTAGGCTCCTGTTTGGTTGTGGAGAAAAAGAAGAGAAAAGAAAAAATTAAAAAAATAATTTTTTATGAAAATGTTGTAAGGAAAATTTGATCTCAGTTTGCCTATTTTTTTACATTTTTTTCCCTTACAACCAAACACATAATTTCATTTTCACTTAAAATTTTCCTTTTTTCTTTTTTTTCCTAGCAACCAAACGGAGCCTTACAGTATCTAAATTTTAGAATTTATTTAAATCGTTATTTTATACTCCCCCATCTCAATTTTTTAAAATTTGATTTGAATTCGATTTTTAAGAAAATTGAATTAGCAATTTGTCACTTCTGAAATTAGAAACGTGGATCCAATTTGAAAGCAAACAAGCCATATGTGTTCAAGACAATGCTTTCGGTCTCGCAGAACATGGTCTAAACACCCAGGACGCAAACTAAGCCAAATCCTTAAACTTAAAAGGGCAATGTATCATATAAATGTTGTATTGTCAATAGTGATTTTATCAGACAGTGTATTTTCAACTTTTTAAGTTTATTATACATTTTTATACGCTGTTTTCATTACTATTTGTTTATAGGGCGGGAAATGTTGGGAATAATCAAAAAAATTGAACTAAGATATAGATAAAAGCACATGTTCCCGCCACGGTTCCATCGGGACGACGGACTCACCGCTAGTCTATTATATAATAGAATATGATGTCATCAACTACACATATACCGACGACTTTTTTAATCGCTTAAACTATTTCACGAACTTAAAAAATCTACTCTGTATAAACTCTGTCCACACATTCAAATCCAAGTCTCTCACACAACCTTGCAATGCTTGCATAATTAAGTATTCTTTCGTATTTTACTAAAGAATATCATACTTGTGTTACTAAAAAAATAATTTGTCTGTTCCGCCGCATATTCGTTGGAATGTCGAACGATACACTAGTGTGAAATAAAATGTGATATAAAATGTTTTCTATTTATAAAAATGATAAATATATTTCAAACGTTAAAAAAATACTTAGAAAGAAAATATCGTAAGCTGGGAGTAGTTGGATTAATGATGCATAAATGCACGCAATATAATATCGAGAGAGAAAAAAAAATGCACGCAATATATTTTTACATCTTGATAATCATGCTCTGTAGATGTGACGTAAACTGCTCCCGACATCTCAATTCCTTCCAGAAAACTCCTACACTTCTTCTTATTACTGTTTTAATTTACTATATTTTATTTCATTTAAATAAAAAGGGAGAAAGTCTAGGAAAGCACGAACTCCACATAAAGATCTTCCCTCATCTCATCTCACCTCTGTGATCTAATCTTGAATCATAAACAGCAACGTTGTGTCAGAAAGTTTCGTCCTCTCACATTCACACCTCCTCCCCAATCCCTTTCAATCCAGATTTACACTGTTAATGATGCCCCTGGTGTACTGATTCCATTTATGTGTGAATAATTTCACAGATCTTCGTAAGCTCAGATCTTTCAAATTTTGTATCCAAGTTTCAATCTTTGTGTATTTATTCAATTTTCCCAGATGCTGATTGCAGTAAAGTTTGAATCTTGCATACAGTTTAATTAGTTTGTTGTGATCTATAAGTGTATCCATCCTGTGTTGAGAATTGAGATCTAAGAAGAAGAAGATGAGATGATGAATGTATGCTGGAGTGTGAATGATTGATTGGTTGGTTGATTTCTCATTGTGATTCTTGGTTTTCATAGGAACATGTTATGATTTTGTTGTGATGAGGCTTTATAATTCTGATTCGGTTGGCCGAGATTGTAGCCTGCATTAATCCACGTTGTGTTGTTGTTGTTGTTGTTGTTTCTTTTCTACAAACATTCGTGTCATTTATGGTTTCCTTGGCCAGCCATTGAATGTTTGTAGATCCGTGGAGTTTGTTGTATAATTTAGTTTCTTTAATTGACACGGTGGGCCTCCGTTCCAGAGATTCGTTGTTGTTGAGCCTTTATTAGGAGTCATAGATGATTTGTGGTTTTGGAAACTTTCACGGATATGGAATAGGCTCTTTGTTCTCATTTGTTAGTTTCAGTGTGTTGTTAGTGTTTTTGGGGTTACGCAACTGAAATTTGAGAGCTGTTGTTTTTTAGGTTCATTATGGCGATCAAAGGAAAGCCTGCGGACAACAAGAGGAGTGCCTTGCCGATATTTATAGTGTTGGGACTATGTTGTTTCTTTTATATTTTGGGGGCGTGGCAGCGAAGTGGGTTCGGAAAGGGTGACAGTATTGCTATGCAGATCACGCAGCAAACAGATTGCAGTATCCTCAACAATCTGAATTATGAAACACATCACGGGGTTGATGCTGAAAAAACTGAAGATGACTCACAAATCAAAGTCATTGAACCGTGTGACGACCGTTACATTGATTACACGCCTTGCCAGGATCAAGCAAGGGCAATGACTTTCCCTCGAGAGAATATGAATTATAGGGAGCGACACTGTCCTCCTGAGGGAGAAAAATTGCACTGTTTAATTCCTGCACCTAAAGGTTACGCGACTCCATTTCCATGGCCAAAGAGCCGTGACTATGTACCATACGTTAATGCTCCGTACAAGAGTTTGACAGTGGAGAAAGCTATTCAAAACTGGATTCAGTACGAGGGGAATGTTTTCCGGTTTCCAGGTGGAGGAACACAGTTTCCTCATGGAGCAGACGCATACATCAACGATCTAGCTGCAGTTATCCCAATGGACACCGGAATGGTCAGAACCGCTCTTGACACCGGCTGTGGGGTATGTTTAACTTTAGCGCTGGCCGCTGTTTTACATTTCACTATCTCGTGCATCGATCTATGTGAACTTATTTATTTACTGAATTCAAAAGGTTGCAAGTTGGGGTGCATACTTGTTTAAGAAAAACGTCATCGCAATGTCATTTGCTCCGAGAGATTCACACGAGGCGCAAGTTCAATTTGCTTTAGAAAGAGGTGTGCCAGCCGTCATTGGTGTTCTTGGTACCATAAAGCTGCCTTATGCTGCTAGATCGTTTGATATGGCTCATTGTTCTCGATGTTTGATTCCATGGGGTTCAAACAGTGAGTACCTTTTCCATTTTACCTTTTCCATTAAAAAAAACTAGTATTTTTTTACATTAAAATCTATTGTTACATTTGATATTATAACGAAGTCGTTTTAACATTCTGATAAAGCCATATAAGGTAACTAGATGTTTCTTGTGTGCGTAATTTCAGATGGGATTTATATGATGGAAGTGGATAGAGTTCTTAGGCCCGGTGGATACTGGGTGCTCTCCGGTCCTCCTATCAACTGGAAGACTAATTACCAAGCATGGCAGCGTCCTAAAGAAGATTTACAGGAAGAACAAAGGAGCATTGAGGAGACTGCAAATAGACTTTGCTGGGAGAAGATTCATGAAAAGGGCGAAACTGCCATCTGGCGGAAAAGACTTAACATTGATGATTGCCCTAGTAGCGGCTCCGATGTTGCCATGTGCGATGCTAAGAACCCCGATGATGTTTGGTATGCTGTTTCTTTCCATCCTTTTATGTATTATATTTGAATTTTGTCTGTTAGATGTTTATCTAATGTTGGTTTGTTTGTTGCGCAAGTGTAGGTATAAGAAGATGGAACCATGTGTGACTCCTTACCCGAATGAAGCAGCTATCAATGAGTGGAAACCATTCCCAGAGAGACTCAACCTAGTCCCTGCCAGGGTCAGTAGTGGCTCCATTCCCGGAGTAACTGCAGAAACATTCGAACAGGATAATAAAACATGGAAGAAGCATGTCAGTGCTTATAGAGGGATTAACAAAATTCTTGACTCTGGAAGATACCGTAATATAATGGACATGAATGCTGGTTTGGGAAGCTTCGCTGCAGCTCTTGATAACCCCAAATTGTGGGTCATGAATGTTGTCCCAACTATTGCTGAATTAAGTACTCTTGGCGCTATTGCCGAACGTGGACTCATCGGAATCTATCAAGACTGGTATGTTGTGAAGAATATTTTGCAACTAGTACCGGCTGATATTCATTATTTTCATGACAAATTTTGTGACTTTTTTCTTTCCTTTCTATTTGGTCAGGTGTGAAGCTTTCTCCACATACCCTCGGACATACGATCTCATTCATGCAAGCGGTCTTTTCAGTCTATACAAGGATAAGTAAGGGATCATTCCATCATTTGATACAAATTTAAATCTTATGACTTAAAACTCGTATGTTGTCTGGTTTTTCTTCTAAACCAATCACAGGTGTAACTTCGAAGACATACTCATAGAAATGGACCGTATCCTCCGTCCGGAAGGCACAGTCATAATCCGTGACAATGTTGATGTCCTCAACAAGGTAAACAAAATTGTGAAGGGTATGAGATGGAACACCAAAATGGTGGATCACGAGGATGGCCCTCTAGTTCGAGAAAAGGTACTGTTTGCTGTCAAACAGTACTGGGTCGCCGGTGACAAAGGCAACTCCACTTCCTCTCGCTAAGTTTCAACATCTCGGTAGGAAAAAAAATATCTCACACTTCCAGAGAACGGCGGTCAAAATAGCACTTCTTCCGCAGCATCTCCAGTTTACAGTTGTGTCATGTTTCAGTTTAATTTTTATCTCTCCAGGTTGGTTATCAGTTTCAGCTCCTAAACTCTAAATTAGCCCTCTAAATTTTTGTTGTATTTGTTTATTTTAAATAAAAAAAGACAGAAAACGCCTTCCAAATTCCATCATACAGATTCCTTACCTTTTGTAGTTTGAACATTTCTTTGCCAATCCTTAATGGGCCTGGGTTGGGGTTGGGCCGTTGCGGTTGCACAAAATATAAAGATTCTCGGATTCAACGGACACGGACGGACACGTGTCATAAATCCACAGGCTGCCACGTAGTTCAAATGTCTGTAATAACCCTCCGTTAGGGGCTGCCTATAAACCCTCGTTGTAGAAAAAACCCTAAACACCGATTTTCCGGAATTCGCATCGCATCTCTTCCTTCTCATCTCGGCTAGCTGGTCAGGGTTTGTTGGGTAAAGATCGAAAAAGGGTATTGGAGATGATGGCGGACAAGGGGAAGAAACAGAAGGTTGCGGCGGAGAAGGGCGAGGAACAGATTGATGGAGAGCTTGTTTTGTCAATTGAGAAATTGCAGGAGATTCAAGACGAGCTTGAAAAGGTCTTTCTTTTATATTCCCTTTCTTTGAATTTAATCATGTGTGTATTTGGTTGGAATTTGTATGATGATTTTGTGTATTTGATTGATGGAATTTGGAAAACAGATTAATGAGAAAGCGAGTGATGCGGTGTTGGAGGTGGAGCAGAAGTACATTGGAGTGCGTAAGCCTGTGTATGATAAGAGGAAGGAGATCATTCAGTCCATTCCTGAATTCTGGTTGACTGCTGTGAGTGTGTTTTTCTTTTCTTGCTTTTATAATTTGGAGTCATAATTGCTGAAATTCGTTAATATTTTAATGGATGGTTGGTGTTTCCAGTTTCTGAGCCATCCAGCTCTCAGCCAGCTTTTGACTGATGAGGACCAGAAGGTGTGTGCTTTTCCTGTTTTTGATCCCTTTTGCTTACAAACGTTATGTACTTGTCCAACAGCGAAATGGATGTATTGTTATTTATGGTTGACGGTTTGAATGATAGATTTTCAAGTATTTGGAATCTCTGGAGGTGGAGGAATCAAAGGATGTTAAACTGGGCTACTCTATCTCATTTGTAAGTGTCTTTTGCTTTCAACAAATGGTACTGTATGGGTAACTGGATACTGATTGTGGATTTGTGTTTTTGTTGTGTTGCAGAACTTCAACTCCAACCCGTATTTTGAGGGATCGAAGTTATCCAAAACTTTCAATTTCCTTGATGAGGGTACAATCAAAGTCAGCTCTACTCCAATCAAGTGGAAAGAAGGAATGGTAAGGATATTAAATTTTCCTGCTGTTGCATTAAAAGTACTTTGCGATACTTAATTTTATTGTGTCGTTCTATCTCAAATGTCAAGGGTATTTCCAATGGAGCAAAAGATGAGAAAAAAGGAAACAAGCGACTCCTTGATGAAGATAGGTCAGTGGATATTTTTACTTTTTTCCCCGGTGTGATACCGTAGGTGTGACCTATTCAGCGGTTCGCAATTAATGAAGATTGATATATTTGCTTCTGACGCACGTGATAATGTTGACTCGTTAGATTCTAACGACATAAGGACATGTGGCTAGCCATGTTAATAACGTTGTGCGTAACTGAAGCCCTCATCTCATTAACTAATAATGCGTGTTGATGTTGTCATTCCTTGTTTGATTGGGAGATTGTCTGCATGATGAGATAAACTTAGTTTCTCATAAAATGATTAACCGATCTGGGCTACATGTACTTTTGCTTCCATCGTTTACAGCTTCTTTAGTTGGTTTGAAGAAAGTGAAGACATGGATGAGATGAATGATCAGGTAGCTCAACAAGGACTTTGTATCCAAATATTTACTTTCCTGATTATAAGTCTATCTCTTTTATGGTAATCAACATCTAATATTTCAGATTGCGGAGATAATCAAGGAAGACTTATGGCCTAATCCTCTTAGCTACTTCAACAACGTAAGCTCTTTTACATATCATCATTCCTATTTAAGCGCGTAAAGATTTAGATTCACTTACACTAGTTTTCTACATACAGGAAGGTGAAGAGGAAGACTTTGATGATGAAGATGATGACGAGGAGGTAAGCAACAGATCTCCATCAAGCTAGCTTCATATTCTCATAACTTTCTTTTTTATAAAGAACTAAAGAAGTTCCTGTCATGAATGAGGATGTGATCTATGTTGGTTGAACCCAGTGGGAATGACATTCTTGCGTGCTTTGGTGACTCAATAGTTATCCGTCAATCATTCATTTACAGGTTTCGTTGCATATGTTTGCAGGACTCGGAGGACGGCAATGAAGATGAAGATGGTGATGATGATGACAAAGAATGATCGGAACAATCATATCAAGTTTCTCATGAAGCATTTTTGGGGCTACGTACCTCTCCGTAGCCCCTCCAGCTTTCGTATGTCTGCTGATTGGTTCTTCATGATCAATCTTATCATTCCCTTTTTCTCGAGTTTTGACGCATGGATGCTGATAATTATACCAGTTTAATTATATGAGAATTTGAAACACATTCGAGCTTTACAGATCATTGAAATAACTGAACTCTCTTGTTCTACTGTAGTTCTTTACATTTCTTTCCGCTCAGCCATTACAATTCAGCACTTGTATTAAATGCATTTTAGAGAAGAAATATATATGTTAAGCTTATGAATCAAAAGAAGGGGATTGTATTTGTATCCAACTCTTTTTTGGGCTCGCCATGACGATCTCACTGCGGATCAGGCGAATTTATACTACAAAAACGACATAGTTTTAAGTATAGGAGTACTTGTTACAAAACTGCACGCTTTCGCTGGTCTGGATCCCTATTAAAAAAACAGCATCTGTTGATCGATCCAATCCACCACTCGTGCCCTCGATCATCGAACCGATTTCAGGAACCGGAAGCACTCTTAACCTCTGCTTTAATCATGGCTAGATCCGGCCTAAGCCGACCGAAGCATGCGGCGGTTATTTGGTTCACCTCCGCGCTCCTGTTCTACGCCCTATTTTCAGCCGCGCGCCGCTTCACGTCTCCCAATGTACCACCGTCCAGTAAGATATTACTAATTGTTCTTCAATTTCGCTCTTTTTTGTCAATCAATTGATCAATCGTTAAGGTTAATGTTGAGAACTGATAATTGGGTTAGGACCATTACACTAATTTTCATTATACTATAGGTAATAAAGAGGTGTATGCTCGGCGGAGATCCATACTGTATAGTCAAATGGCTAAGGATTTGGATGAGCATGGACCTGCATTTTTGAAAAATGGTGAAACTTCGCAGTTGCTGACTCTGTCGGATCTTTTTGAGATGAAAAATGGAAATGTTAAGCCAATACTCAAGGTTTGCATTCTGAGTGTGTTTTTCCGGGATCTTCTTGTTCTATGATGGTGATGCTGATTTGATTTTGTTCCAGTAGCCAGCAAGTCCGCCTGTAAGAGCAAATGTTCTCTATTTGAGCCCTAAATTCTCCATTAATATCTCGTAAGATATTTTCTTGTTAACTTCTGGTCCGTATCTTGCTTTATGTATTGGGATGGTTTGGTTATTGCTTTTCGCAATTTCGCCTACCAAAGTTCAGTTGGGCTGCAAAATCACTTCATAGATGAAATGGGATATTGAAGTATAGATTATCGTTATTTGTTTTTGAATTTGAGATTGGATTTGGTGGTACAGTTTAACTGAAGCTTGTTAATCTTTGAAATAGTGGCGTGATGATATGCTTTAATTGTTTTTTTTCACGGTTTAGCTGTCATCTTTTCCATCCTCTTTCGGAAAATTGCATTCCTCATTTTGGAGGCTGTAAATTGTAATCCCAATTTCCCCTTATATTGAACGAATTGGTGCAGGGAGGCTGTGAAGGATGTTTTCTCACCACACTTCACAAATAGTATGTAGACTTATCCTGCAAGTGTGTGTGAAATTATGAAAATTCTTAATTATTCAAGAAACAATCTGTTTAACCTGTGCAGTAACTAATTATTTTATTTCTGATTTGTTTTAGTGATTTGGTTCCAGAACTCTAGTTTATACCATTTTAGCATGTTTCATGCCTCACATCACATCACCGCTGTTCCAGCGACAGAAAAAGAGGTACAGGATTACCACCTTTCAAATCGGAACTTGTATGGGAATATCTAAAATTTGTTTTGTTATAGTTTATCATTAATTTGTGTAGATTAACCTTGAAGCACATGCTGTACAAAAGGTTGCTGTGGCTGCGTGCCCTCTGAAAATTGTTTTGGACAGAGTCATTTTAACTTCAACTGGTGTTCTTCTAGGATGCTGGCAGGTAACAGCAAAGACTTGCACCATTTTTTCATGTTAGAAAGTCCTGGCTCTCTTTTTTCCTACTCCACGCTCATAAAGGTTATTGATGAGTGGCTTTCTTCTTAGGTAATCTCTGGCACAGACCCGGTCTTAATTCGTGGTGCACTGAGAACTGCTCTTCCGCGTGCACCAGAAAAACAACTTGTAAGCACTGTGTATCAGCTTACTTTGTTTAGCTTCACTCAAAACAAAATATTGCACTTCAGTTTTGAAGAAACTTTTACTTGGAGATATCTAGATATTTTTTACTAGGTCAAATTGTGTAAACTAAAACGCTTCATGCTTGCATTGTGGACTATTAGAAGTAATGCAGCACCCGCTACTTCCTTGTCTTATTTTGGCAACCCAGAATTCTCTGATATATTATGTTTAGGTTCCCTTAAGTTATTGTTGTTAGCTGGTTAGCCTGCAATATTAAGACTGTGCAAAAGATGGTCTTTATAAATTTACTTCTCTGAGTCTAGACTTTTTTTTCATTAGTAACCCGTGTTTGCTTCATACAGTATGACACTGCAATTCTTCATACATCTTTTGCGCGGATATTGGGTCATCCCACTTCACACAAGGTAGGTAACAGTTTATGTTAGAGTTTAGTATTGTTCCTTGATAGAACTTTTGTTATCTAAAAGGAAAATGACACTCTTTTTCAGGGCATAACTTTCTGTAGTTGTTAAAATTATCATGTACATATCAGTGGATATTTGTGTCTTCATTTGGGTGTGTCTGTACTCTATATTTGTCTAATGTACATTGATTTGAACTACCTTTAAACGTTGTCATGGTATATACTTTATATGCATCTAAATGATGCTAGTTCAGATAGAAGAAATGTTGAAAATTTGAACTGATCTGTCTACCAAATTGCACCAGCCAGAATTTTATTTTATTTTTTTAACGAGAAAGCAAGAATTTTGTCTTAAGAGCGCTGTGTTTTTGTTGGCTATTCCAGGGCCTCGGTGAAACTCCAGAGCAACTTCAGTTCTTCCATGAGTTGGTTACCCTTCTTGACAACCGGCTTCGTGGATTTGAGGTATACTGTCATAACTGGAATTTACCTTGATTAACAACTCAGTATTTCTTAGCTGCTATTATGATGTACTTTTCTAATCATTAGTATAATTGTTGATGCCGGTGTAGTCATTAAGTAATAAGATTCACTCCTGATATGGTTTTTGTATGATTCAGGCAGTGGTCTCAGAGCTGTGGTTTGTGGAGGAATTCGACCTACTGGCTCTTGCGCTTGATGGGAACATTAAGGTTCGTCCATTTCAACTTGGGTGTACAAATGACGTGGGAGGTTAAAGGTATATTGTTGCTGCTCTGGATATTGTTCGAAACTGTACTGAATGTCTGAATCCTTCTGTTATATAAATATTACAGTAGAAGAGTAAACATTAATTTAGGGCCTGACTTGAACGTTTCTTTTCTTTATAGCAACAAAAACACGTAACGTGGCGGCACGCATTCCTATAAATTCTTCCGCACTCTTCAAACCCCCACTTTTTCCTACCTACAAATAATACTAAATTCGGTGACCAACAACACCAACGACGAAATGGCGTCCGCAAACATCTACAAAGCAGACTACACCTACGGCCAAGTCGCACCTCTCGACATGGAAGATCCTCTCCACCTCCACAAATCACCACCGCCACGCCACCTCTCCTCCACCACCGTCAAAATCCTCGCCACCTCCGCCTTCCTTCTCCTCCTCATCATCGCCATCACACTCACTGCCGCCTTCGGCACCTCCCGGTCCTCAAAAACCAATCCGCAACCGCATCAACTCGACTCGGCCCAGTCGATTCGTCTCATCTGCAACGTAACTCGCTACCCTGACTCCTGCTTCTCCACCATCTCATCCCTCAACGCCTCTCCATCTCCTGATCCAGAACAGATCCTCAACCTCTCCATCCGCGTCTGCTTCAACCACGTCGTCACCGTCGCTGCTTCGATTAACAACACTGTCCCTGATTCGGATGCGGTTAAGGAGTGCGGTGACTTGTATGGGGACGCTAGAGATCGGATCGGGGATGCGATGGAGGCGATGGAGCCAGGGCTGACGGAGAGTAAAGTCAACGATGTGCAGACGTGGCTGAGCGCCGCGTTGACTGATCATGAGACGTGTTTGGATGGATTGGAGGAGATGAATGAGTCGGTCAAAGTCAAATTGGACGACTTTAAAGTCAAATCGGAGAAGCTGAAGGAGTATTTGAGCAACAGCTTGGCTGTTGTTGCTAATATACATATCCTTCTTGAGAAATTTGGCCTTAAATTACACTGAAAATAGATACTTAAATACTTTCGATTTCTCCGCACGTAACCAAATTTACATTTATGTATAAGAGAGGAAATGTAGCACTCTTTGAGTAAATGAATTGGGCATACATTGATGACGCCAAGTGTTGTACTTGTACGGGCTCCATTTGAGAGAAGAAATGTGCTTCTGAGGTTATCAAAGTTGGCTGGAGGGTGTAACTTGTAATTTTTAACCCCGTGTTTATGAACTTATTTTGGTGTCTGTAGGAAGAGTATTAAGGACTGAATAGCTCAATCATCATTCACTTCTTAGTTTTATTTATTTATGTTTCAAGTAATAAGTTATTAATTCCTACTCTGCACTTACGAACTCCTGTAACTTCTCAATGGAAGGAATGGCCCGGCTAAAGCTGATGAAAACACACTTTGGACTTGGGAGGATGGAGTTCCGGTGAAGTCGTGTTGGGGAAACTCAACCCTGCTTCGTCAAAATGGGTGAACTGAAACATGAGGGACACATGGATGGTATAAAATAAAGGCATGTTTGAACAATCCTAACATTTTTACTTCGTTAGTTACGCCCTCTTATTATGTTTGGCTGTTCAGAAGCTTAATGGTTGCAAGTTGTTTAGAAAATGAGAGCATCAAGTATCGTGATCGTATTACACGGTATTTTTCTAGCTTTTGAATAATGTTTTTTTTTTATCAAATCACAAGTGAGCATGTGAGTTTTATGGTTGAATATTAGTAGAAATTCAAGGTTTAATATTTTCCAGAGATTTTGATGTTATACTATATAAAAGATCAGATCAGCTTTGGTGGAATGAAGCGAGTTTAGCAGTTTTGAAACTCTTCTCTTAAAAGGACATATCATGGATGATCTAAAATGGCTCTACACAATTGCTGCATCAGCTTTCATCTTTATTTCAATTTGTTTTGTCTAAAGTTTGGTTTCACGAAATCAGAGAAAGCACCGGCCACTTCCGGTCATGGGCCTGTGTTATATGGCATCTGAGAAATCATTACTTGGTGTGCCGCTTGTGGAATATGTATTTCACCAAAATAAAGTTGTTTCTTTCCTTCATTACTGTTCTCCTCAACCGTGACGGAGTTGGAGTTTAGGTGTGGCTATAATTAGCTTGACTAGGGTTCGACTCACCTCAACCCAGGTGAAACTTATAAAGTTGTTTCTTTCCTTCGTTACTGTTCTCCTCTATAAATGACTTCAGCCTAATTATGGAATGCGATCAAACTTTCAGGATATCCCTTTCCCTACCCTAAACTATATAACAATTTGGTAACCTACCCAGAATCTCATGCTATTTGCATTACCTGATTTTTTTTGGGGAATTTCCTTGTGTTGAATGAAATGGGTCAGTAAAGTAGCATCATTTAATGAAGACGGAGTTAGGGTCATACATATACAATTTGTTCGATAAGTGTGGAGGAGCCATTACTGAATGTCATAACAAAACAACTTGCGCATAAGTTGACTCTACCGGATGAAGCTCATAAGATATATTTGTTATATTTTCTAATTCAGCATCTTTTTCAGAAACTTTACACTGAAAACGATGGACTGATGATAATGACTAGTTGGAGTAGCAGTTCAATAATTAACATTTTTCATATTCAATATCTTACTGAAAATGGGTTAGTCGGTTAATAACTCATGTTTTCAGCTTTTAATAATCAAAGATTCTGGTTTTTCCGTATAGCATAGCAGTTAATGGCTTTCAGATTTGGTTTCTGAATTCATATATTGGTTGTAAATTGTGCAGTGGTTTATTCAAAAGCTTCCATAAACGGCAGCAAATTCAGCCAATCGAAGACCGGCATGGATGATATGAACTGGCTATACACTCTTGCTGCGTCAACTCTCATCTTCATTGCAATCTACTTAGTTCCACGGAATCAGAGAAAGCAGCAGCAGCAGCAGCAGAAGATACTGCCTCCAAAGTCCATGGTCACTTCCGGTCATCGGCAAATGCAAAAGATACAAAGAAAAAGTGAAGAGAAGAGAAGAAGATTTATTGAAGAACAAAAATTTTCAGACGGGGAGCTCTCTCACAGTTTTGCTGTTTTTTTTTTACAAGTTAGTCGAATGAAAAAAATTATATAATTATACGAGGTCTTTTCCATAATTAACAATAATGAAAAAAACGTGTGATAATGACCCTAATACATACGAGGTCTTTTCCATAATTAACCTTCTATAATTATACGCTTGGTTAGTTATTTTTAAACTCGAGATTGATTCTTTGAATCAAGGCATGATATGCGTTGTGCATTGTTTAATTATAGTTGACTTCGTTTATGGAAACTTGACGCATCGTGTAATTGTTAATGTAGAATAGAGATCATAGAGGATCAATTAATGATGAGATAATGCATGGTACGATATTCGCTAAGATTTTGTATAGATGTACTGCAACCCTGTCAAACGAATCTCTGCATTTTTTTATGTTTCTTTGCTTTTACTTTAAAAAGCTGCATTACCAAAAATCCATCAAAGGCCAAACATGGAAGATCTGAGATGGTTTTACACACTTGCTGCATCCACTTTAATCTTTTTTGTTTCGCTGAAGCAAAGAAACAGAAGAAGCCACTGACTCCAAGTCCGCGGGGATCGTTACTGGGAAGAGGTATTATGGCGAAGGGTGCCATAATACCACCCAAAGATTGTACGCAGCCGGGCCACTTCTGTTGCCACATTACTCGTCAGGTGAATGTACCATTCAGGGATTTCACGTGCATTGAGGCACAATGGTGTTTGTTAACGCGTGGGCTATACATAGGGATCCTGAGGTTTGGAATGACGCTTTGTGTTTTAAGCCGGAGAGATTTGAGAATATGAAAGAGAAGAGTTATGCTTTTAATTTAATTACATTTGGCATCGGGAGAAGGAGCTGTCGACCATGGCTCGAAAGGTTGTTGAACTTGCTTTAGCTTCTTTGATACAATGTTTTGAATGGGAGCGGATCGGAGAAGAGGAGGTAGAAATGAGCGAAGAGGATGCACTCACCATGCATAAGCTTGCACCGTTGGAAGTAATGTGTCAACCGCGCGACGATACGATCACCGTGTTATCTGGCCTATGAGAAACCATTAGTTGGAGCGCAGCTGGAAGAATATGTATTTCACCAAAATAAAGTTATTTCTTTCCTTCCTTAAAGGCGTACTCAATAATATTATTGACTTCAGCCTAATTATGGAATGTGACCAAACTTTCAGGATATTAGGCAATGTTACACGGTTCGTGGTGGTACGGTTCTGTTTGCGGTACGGAAATGAAAATATGAATCATTACTTGTATAGTTTTGAATACACAGAGTATTCGTCTACTTTTAGTTATAGGTAGATGCATTGAATGAGACTCACAAAAGTTAGATGATGACTTAAAATTGCTGGAAAAAATATTTATTTTAAATAGAACAACTAAATTAAATGTCAAACAAACAATCCAAAAAAAGAGGAGCATCACATTGATTTTTTACTCATTCTAAACCATTCTACTTTTCTTTCCTTCGGTAGAACTCAAGTCTATCAATTTCAAAATCGATTAATCTAAGTGTGAGCTTTTCAGATCGATATCCCACTTCCTACAAGGACCTTCTTTGTAGCTCGATGTAAATAGAAAGAGAAGTCGTATGTCAAAATGGATGAACATTAATTTGTCGGCAAGTGTAGCATTGAATCGATTCCTCTTAATGTTGTGGATCCAAATTCTTTCAGCTGAAAGAGCTGCTAATAGACGGTTTATTTGCTTGTTTTTTTTTGAAATAAAATTATTCTATAAATCAAAATGCTTTTATTTTCTCTATTTTGAAAATTAAATTAAATCATCTGATCTCCTTCTCATCAGAGACTCGTCGTTGACATCTTTTCTCCTCTTCTGCTCTTCTTCTTATCTTGCCTTAAATTTATTGACCCAACCGAAACGCCACCAAATCCGTACGGCTCGTTAATCGACCGGCGTTTCGTCGGCGAATTTGAATTCGCAATCTGCTCTGTCGTACTGCGAATCGGGTATTAGTCATATAAATATTTGAAAATTAGGTAACCTACCTAGAAGGCTAGAATCTCAAGCTATATGCAACACCTGAATTCCTTTTATTTTTTGGTAGACTTTTCTTTTGAATGAAATGGGTCAACAAAGTAGCGTCATTTATTGAAGACGGAGTTTGGGTCACAAAAATGCAATTTGCCAGACAAGTATGGAGGAGTCATTACTGACTATCGTAACAACACAACTTGCGCATAAGTTGACTCTACCGGATGAAGCTCATAAGATAGTTTTGTTATCTTTGTAAATTCAGCGTCTTTTCCCGAAACTTTACACTGCACACGATTGGCTGATAATAATGACTGGTTGGAGTAGCAGTTCAATAACTATCATATTTTTCATAATCAGTATCTTACAGAATATGGGTTAGTCAGTTGGTTAATAATTCATGTTTTATCATTTTCATAATCAAAGATTCCGGTTTTCTCGTACAGCATAGCAGTTCATGGCTTTCAGATTTGGTTTATGAATTCATTCATATATTGGTTGTAAATTGTGCAGTGTTTTTTTCACAAGCTTACATAAACGACAGCAAATTCAGCCAATCGAAGACCGTCATGGATGATATGAACTGGCTATACACTCTTGCTGCGTCAACTTTCATCTTCATTGCAATCTACTTAGTTCCACGGAATCAGAGGAAGCAGCAGCAGCAGAAGATACTGCCTCCAGGTCCATTGTCACTTCCGGTCATCGGCCACCTCCACCTCTTGAGGAAACCACTTCACAGGACATTTGAGAGCTTATCGGTCAAGTATGGGCCGGTCTTTGGTTTGAAACTGGGCAAACAGTATACTGTTGTGATCTCTACGCCAGCTGGTGTGGAAGAATGCTTTGGAAAGAACGATGTAATTTTGGCGGACAGGCCTCAGATCCAGGCTGGTAAGTATCTCAATTATGATTTCACCACTATGGGTGCAACTAACTACGGTGATCACTGGAGAAATGTCCGTAGGATTTCGAACCTGGAGGTGTTCTCGGTTTCTCGAATGAACATGTTTCTGTCGCTGAGACAGGACGAGGTAAAATCCATGATCAAGTCTTTGTTTTGTTTCACTAGACAAGAGAAGCAAAAGGTGGAAATGAGATCAAGAATCAATGAGATGACTTTCAACATCGTTGTGCGGATTCTTACCGGGAAGCGATACTACGGCGACGAAGTTGAGGATTTGGCAGAAGCTAAAGAGTTCCTGGAGATTATACGAGAGATATCTGAACAGAGTGCGGCATCAAATCCAACAGACTTTTTGCCATTTCTGAGGTTGATTAAATTCGGAGGCTACGAGAAGAAATTGTTTAAGTTGGAAAAGAGAATTGATAAGGTACTGCAAAGCCTCATCAATGAAAGCAAGAGAAAGGATGGCGGAGGAGCGCAATCCATGCTTACTAACATCTTAAACTTGCAAGAAGCGAACTCTGCGTCAATTTCTGACAAGACCATTAAAGGTCTTGTACTGGTATGTTCTATTCGTATTTAGCGCAGCTGATGTCAAATAATATTGCCGGCAGTGTTGAATTGTTTCTCCTATTGTTCGATGACACAGGTTCTGATCATAGCTGGGACGGATACGAGTTCAGTCACAGTTGAATGGGCTATGTCTCTTTTACTCAACAATCCTGAAAAGCTCAAGCAAGCTCGAGCAGAGCTCGATGCAATAATTCAGCCAGGGCGGTTGGTGGACGAGGCTGACCTTCCGAAGCTCACCTTTCTCCAAACAATAATCAACGAGACTTTTAGAATGTACCCCCCTGCGCCACTTTTGGTACCACATTACTCATCATGCGAATGCACCATTCAAGGGTTCCATATTCCTCGAGGCACAATGGTATTTGCTAACGCATGGGCCATACATCGGGATCCCAAGGTGTGGAAGGAGCCATCTGCTTTTGAGCCTGACAGATTTGCAAATGTGGAAGAGAGGAGTTATGCTTATAAACTTCTCCCGTTTGGAATCGGGAGGAGGAGCTGTCCCGGTGCAAGCTTGGGTCACAAGATTGTGGGACTAGCTCTAGCATCTTTAATACAATGTTTTGAATGGGAGCGGATTGGAGAAGAGGAAGTTGATATGCGTGAAGCGGATGGACTCACAATGCCAAAGCTTACACCATTGGAAGTCATACTCCAACCGCGAAACAGTATGATTAGTGTATTGTCAGACTTATCGTAAACTACCTTAAAATTCATATTGTTATTATTTTGTTCATCTCAACTTATGTTATTATGAATAAAATTTAACACTTTCCATTTACTAATATGTTGCTCTGCAAATTGGTGCAGAAGTCTAGTCTCGTTGGAACTCATCATCCATCACTGAATATCAAACGAGATTAGTCTAACAGAAGCATGAAGGACCGACTCATGCTGAGCTTGAGTTTTATTTATCTAGTAAAACGTCGCGTATATATTGATTATTTAAGGAAGGCCTTATAAGTTGTTTAATAACTTGAACAATCAGGGTCTGGTTATGGGATATCCTGAGGCTTTGGGGTCATTTCGTAATTAAGAGAAGTCTGAGTTACTTTGATAACAGTAGTACGAAACGGTACACAACACAGCGCAAAACGCAACAAGTGCAGAAAACGTCACAAATGACCATCACATTCTCCACATACAAAACTACTTTGACATAGTTTGTCCATACTCCATACCAAAATATATAATTCATTCATTGTCAATTACGTCCTGAATTCCTTGTCAGCCAAGTTTCAGCATTTGAATTATATAAAATTTTATTGTAACTTTTTCTCGTTTCCGGATTTTTGACTCTATAAAACGCAAGAGAAGTGCAGCAAGCTCAGCACATTGAAACAAATCAATCAAAGCCAAAAATGGAAGATGTAAAATGGCTTTACACACTTATTACATTCACACTCATCTTCATTGCATTCTATTTAGTTTCACCGAAACATAGAAAGCAACAGAAGCCACTGTCTCCATCGGCCACTTCCACCTCTTAAAGAACCCGCTTCACAAATCACAGGACACTCCAGAATATATCGATCAGCATGGTCCGGTTTTTGGTTTGAAACTAGGCAACCAGTACACTGTTATAGTGTCTTCGCCAGCTGTTGTGGAAGAATGTTTTGGAAAAAAATGACGTAGTTTTGGCCAACAGGTCTCAGCTTGAGGCTGGGAAGTATCTCAACTATGACTCCACCACAGTGGGTGCGTCTAATTATGGTGATCACTGGAGAAATTTTCGTCAGATTTAAAACCAGGAGGTTCTTTCGGTCTCCCGGTAGAACATGTTTGCGTCATTAAGACAAGATGAGGTGAAATCCATGATCAAGTCTTTGTTAAGTTTGACGAGACCTGGGTAACAAAAGGTGGAAATGAGGCCGAGAATCTCTGAGGTTACTTTCAACATCGTTGTGGGGATTGTTACACTGGGAACAGATATTACGGCCAAGGGATTGAGGATTCGGAAGAAGCCAAAGAATTTCGGGAGATTATACGAATCATAGCTGAATTAAGTGCTGCATCAAATCCAGCTGACTTCTTGCAATTTCTGAAGTTGATTCATTTGTAAGTGTCTTTTGGAGTTATAAGAATTAATATATATTTTGGAGGTTACAAGAAGAAGTTTCGGAAATTACGTAAGATAAAGAACCTCATCAACGAAAGCAAGGCAAAGGAAGAAGGAGAGGCGAAGTCAATGCTTAGTAACATCTTATCATTGCATGAGGCAGGCACTGAGTCAATTTCAGAAAAGACCATCAAAGGTCTTATGTTGGTAAGTTCTAATCATTATCAGCCCATTTGAAACAAATGCAGTGCATGAAATTGACTTGATTGATCATTTTGTGACTGAACATCTTACCGAATCCGACTCCGATCCTCGCTGCTCTGTCCTTCGACTTCTTCGGCGTCCGCAGCCGCCATGGAGGAGATCTTACAATTCGTGACGGTCCGAGGAACGATTGGACTCGTGAAGAGATCAACTCGGTCTACCATTCTCCTATTTGAGATCTCTGAGCGAGTCTCTTTTCCAAACTGTTTATAATTAATTAGTGTTGATTGATTTTAATTTAGTGTTGTTTGAATTGAAGTTCATAGACATGCTCATAATTTGGTGCACATTTTCGTCCATCAAAACTGGTGGACGTGGTGAGGATTGTTCTTATTGTCCTCGGTCTTCTACGTATAATACTGGTGTTAAGGCGCATAAGCTCATGTCTAAAGATCGATGCCTCCATTGAGGCTCCTCAAAAGGTGATTTTTTCCCCCCAGTAAATAGTCCTTTCGTTTTGTGGTGAATTTGGTTGCTGTAATGGGTTGAGTCACTCGAGTCCTCAAGCGGATTAAAGGCCTTATGCTATGACCACTTGGGGGGAATGGAATGGGAAAACCGGACGGAATGAAATTTATGTTGGCTGGTTCGTTAATGGAAATTCTAATTCCCAGCCCAAAAATCTAACCTAATTTCATTACTAACCTAACACATGGTATACTTTCATTCCCACCCACCCCGATAAGCTTCACCGCCACTTTCATTTCACTTCCTCACC
>JAWWMW010115363.1:0-10019 GCA_035048345.1 Echeveria elegans
TGTCTGAAATGCGTCGGGGGTTTCGTCCTGCTTGTAAAATGGGTGCCCTTTGGGGTGCAGTTTTTGGCCTAGCTGGCCGTTTGGAGTTTCTTATTGAGAAGAAAGACAAATGCCGTCAACAAGAGTCGGCCTTGATGGCTTTCAGGAAACAACAGGACGAGGTATGACGTAAAAGTCTCGGTGCGCATAATTAGAAACCAAGATAGTAAGTCACATCTAGTAATTTCAATCCTGCATCTCTTTTCGCCTTTGATTGTCATCAGGTTACGCTTTTCATATCTTTTAAATATGTGCATCAGTATTACTGACCTTGGCGTTTCTGATCTGCATTATCACACTTACACTCTTCAATATTTTTGATAATGTTCTGTTTTTGCTGGTGCAGGAAAGACTGTTGTGAAAGCCGGCCCCTCTTCATTACGCCTAGCCTCAAAATGCTTGTCAAGTTAAGCTATCTAGCAGTGAATTGTTTGAGATTCTAATGACACTACTTATAAGTCATTTTGGATGTTTCCCATTAGACAAATTGTAGCAGTATTTTGCATAATTTATTTGTAACAAAATGCTAAATAATTCTAGGCAGGTGCTCATTGCAAAGCCTTTGCTTACGTTTGTGGTGGAATGATATGTATTAGAGTCCTCGACTTCTTGTACTCCTAATATTTCACAAACAATAAAAAATAAAAACCGGTAGCTCATAAGTACAACATAATTCTACGGAATATTGACTTTTAAACTGATAGTCTATTTGGTCAAGTGAATACTCTATTGACTTTTAAATGTATACTTCTTTTCAGAAGGGAAGGAGCAGTAGTTATTTACATAGGTGACATTCAAATTCCAAATGATAAGACATGAGAGGTGGAGAGAAACAGCACATTCTACTTTAGAGTGTAGACATTCCGGTTTTGAGACACTAATCGAGTAATTATATTGATTCTTTTACTTTATTGAACGTCACTTAGCATGATGTATGTACACAAAAGAAAGACATGCAAGTAGTGTTACACCAGAGCGCCACCTTTGGCGAACTCAGTTACGGCCAAAGCAACCAACCCCAACATTGCCAACCTCCCATTCAACAACTCTGCATCCGAGTTCATTAAACCCTCAGACTTGGACTCCACATCGACTCCTTTAAAGAACGGCACGAATGAGGCTATGGAGAACAAGATGCTTGCTCCTAGAAATAACTGAAATCCACCATGAGATATCTGTGAAAATACGTCCTGGCCGCTTAGTAGCTCTGCACCGATGGCTGATACGAAGCCTAGCATAGCTAGTCTGCCGTTGATCCTCTCTGGTGCAGGGCTGCTGAATTCTAACAAGTCGGTGAGTGAAGTGGTCTTGGCTTTGGGTGGTGTTGCTGATGGTTGTGCAATCGGGTCAGGCATGGCTTCCATTGGGCTATCTCTTTCTTGCTGATTAACAAAAACAAAAATTGACAAAGTGAGTCATCTGAAACGCTTTGAATAAAATGATTAGGAAAAAAAAATATTACGCTGTAAAAATCAGAAGCTTCAATGGAGGAAGTCAATTAGGATTCGATTCTAAAAACAATATCTACCTGAAGCGCGCATGTAAGTGTTTTGTTGGCATTTCGCCGCGCAAGTTTGGTGAATCGAGGAGTGAATCCAGCAAGGCCAGGGGATGGTGGTCTAGCGGACAGTAGTCCAGCTGCTGGAGTTGGCAGGAAGATGCTTTGCATGGTTGTTGAGGCGGCCATTTGAACGGAAAATATATTCAAACTTCAAGAACTGGGAGGAGTAAGCTTTAGAGATGATCACTTGAGAGATGTATACACAATGCTAATTGCTTGTTGCTTCTTGCTTTTGATGCTGTGAAGGGAAGGTGAAGATAGAGCAGTATTTATAGGATGTGCATGGGAGTACAGTTGTGGATATTTCGAGGCCACGTTTATTAATTTTGAGGTTTGATTGTGTTCTGGGCTATTATGTGTTTGTCTGCATGTGAATGATTGATGCATGCGAGCATTTCCAAATTGAAAAATGTGGCTCTTTGAATCTTTGATGCTCTAGTCCCTTGATTTTGGAGATCAGGATTGTTCTAGACTCCTCATGTCTCCAAATTGTTGGACTTGACACAAATGTAACACATTTCCCTACTGCGTGGAAAGTACGAGAAACTAGTAGATACGCTCGTGTCCAAATTATTGACAATAGGGGATTGCGTTTGTGTTGAATACACATGCAGAATGTCAATTAAGGTGTAGTCTAGTGGTACAAACTTTGTCTTGAAAGTTCAATGTCAAGGGTTCAAACTCCACCCATGGCATTATATGGGTAGGAGTAAACCATTTGATCCCTTTTAAAAAAAAATACAGATGCAGATATACGAGTAAAGGTAATATTGAATATCAAGTTGAAACATTTTCCGAGTCTTGTAGTATGAAATGTTGGGTATTGAGATTATTTGCATTGAAAATGTTGAGATCACATTTAGCGTTTAGAAATTAGAAATATTGTGTTAGCGAAATGTGTTGCGTTTGGTTGATATGCCGAGATTCATGGTGATGTGTTAATTTGAAGGAAGTTACTGTGTAAAATTAGAATGCTTTGAAGTGCTGACAGTAGTTGATCACATTTGAGTAGAACATGAACATGGAATAGGTGATTAAAGAGATCGATATTGTTGAATATGATGTTTGAATTTTGTGAATCTTGTAGTACAAAAGAAATGTTGGGTGGTGGGATGTGTGTTCTGCTTGGTTGATATGAATGGCAGAATGGTGAAATTTGGACATTTACTGTTAGAGCGTTGGATGCGCCTCTCCCAGAGCGCACCATCACTATGAATTACAATGGCTTATTGTGGACTGTGGAACGGAGGTTTGAGGTCATTGAGAAACTTGGTCCGGCCTGTGCGCTGACTCCCGAGAGCTAACTTTTCTTTTTTATCTGCTCTTGTCATGCAATTATATACATAAATATATACATGACGTTCCAATTTTAAATGAAGTAAAATGAATTACTTATTCTATTATACAACCTCAAAACACAATTTATAAATTAGGATGGTTTATTGTCGAATCCAATGGAAAAAATTAGATTACAATTTCTAATTAGGATTACCTAAGTTAATTTATGAGTAATCAGTTTTAATGGGTGTTTGCCTCTTTTACAAGAGTACTCTAACAAGTGCTAGAGCAAATCTAGCAATGATTACTTGATTATGATATTTAGAATGATTAAGATGACTTAAAATTAACTAAATAGTTAATAGAGTAGTCGGGATCAAACTTCTCCCTTAGACACTAAAAACAAGATTAAAGAACACTTTGAATACATGTCAAACTCCATTTGGTCGTAAGGCAAGGGTATACATTCTAAGTCAAAATTTTGCTCTATTCTTAGAATGGTGTCAATACTTAAGGGACGCGGTTCTCGAACTCTCGCTCTATTCTTAGAATGATGATGATACTTAAGGGATGCGGTTTTCAAAGTCTCGCTCTATTGAATAGCGTAGAAATCGAGTTTCATAGTTTCACCCTCTCCGTTTATTAATCGGTAAATCAAGCCCGCGGGTCTACCATATTGTCTAATATGAATGTTACTCTCGCACATATACATCCTAGACTAATTCATGTCTATAAACATCCTAAGTTCAACCCACGCTCTATCCTTAGGTGATTCTAGCAAACAACACACCTATGCATTTCGTCCCAAACACCTATCATGCGATATTTGAATCAAGTGTTTAAGGCAAGAATAACTCAACCAAACTTCACGTTAGACATAACAAAAGTGTTCTACACAAGACATGGTTAAAATGTGAAAACAAGCAAATTAACATGGGTAAGAGTATAGTGAAGCAGTCTTCAAGTGATGATGATCCTCTTCAAACTCCTTCAATTCCAAGCTTCTTCAATTAAAAGTTGCTCTTTAACTAATGTCAACAAATCCTTGGTATGACTCTGTTGTCTCGGTACATATCAAAATTATGATAAGTGTAAGTTATGCTTATGGCTTTGTCGCCAATGGAACTCTTTAACTAATGTTTAAACAAAATAGGAAGAAAATACTAAGATGTAGGAAGTTACTTTGTAATATGTTTAAGAATTTTTTTTATGTTTAATAATTTTTATATTTTCATTTTGGTGTCTCAAAATATATCTTATATATTTTTATTCTCAAATGCATTCTTTCTTCTATTATTATTTTGCTTTTTGTCATTTTTCATAATTTGTTATCAATCAAATCATTTATATTACCTTATTTTTTTTTGGAGAAGATTGGTGCTTTAATTATTAATTTTGAAGTAACTTTTTTCCCCACTATCGAATGCTTAAAATAAATAAATATATTTTTTATAATTCAAAAACACAATTACAAATATTTAAAATGAAGGCGATATACTTTACATCTTTTATATTATTACATTTTTCATGTGAACCTTACCGTTCTTTTTTTTCTTCACAAACATTCATTTCCTCAATTCCGCATTTTTGTTAATAGTTGTCCTACATAATTGTTAATTACTTACGCATGACTTAGGAATGATAACGAGGCGGATCGGGGACAAATAAGACATGTCCTATTACGAATCGAAAATGTCGTGCCTGCTCTGCCCCCAACCCGCGCACAGCCCGGCCCCTATGACTGAGGGAGTACCCTACAACCTCAAACCAGCTGGCCATCCTAACGCCACGTCATCAACCCTTCCCCTGTAAAACTCTTGCACAATTTTAGGTTTCGTCGTCTTCCGCTCGGCGACATCTCCAACGAACCCCAACCTCGAAATCTCCGCCGCTTCAATCGCTGCTTTAACCACCACCACCACCGCATTCCTCAATTCACTCCAAAAATGGCCCAAACCCTATCCGTCCCCCTTTTCCTCTCCCCCAATTCCACCTCATCACATTCACACTCCTCCACCGCCGCCGCTCCACCAACCTCAGTAAATCAATCACCATCAACGCATCCACATCCGCAGATCTCGACTCAGAAAACGGGACAGGAATCAGACCCGCTTTAACATCGGCGGTGTCCGCTTCGGTAGGGTATGCAAATAGCAGCGGGATTGAGGTGGATGCGGTCACAGAAGCGGAGTTGAAGGAAGCTCGAGAAGGACGAAGTTGATATGCACGATCGGACCAGCAACATGTGGATTTGAGGAGTTGGAGGGATTGGCGGAAGGGGGATGAATGTGGCCAGGATTTGTACGTGCCATGGAACTAGAGATTGGCATAAGATGGTTATAGAGAGAGTTAGGAGATCCAATAAGGGGAAAGGTTTTGCTGTTGCGGTTATTATGGATACTGAAGGTAGCGAGATTCATATGGGTGATCTTGGGGGCGCGGCGTATGCTAAAGCTGTGGTAGTATTCCTACTTCGTAATCCCACTTATGTGTATTTTATTGTAGACTTACCATGACTGGTTGTCATCTGGTGTTAGCGTCAAGAATATGTTGAGTAGCTTGATGTGTTCTGCTTGGTTGATATGCTGATATACATGGTAATGTGTTGGTATTGAGGACTTAACTGGTACAAGTAGAATTCTTTTTATTATTGACAATAGGGGATCGAGTTTGTAGAGTACGGGTGCGGAATAGATGAGTAAATATACTATATAGTATTGAATATCAGGTTCATTTTTTGTGTGAATCCCATTGTAGTTTATGAAAATGCTGTGAATGAGATTAATTGCATAGAGCTTAGGAATGTTGTGTAGGTGAAAATTGTTCCGCTTGGTTGATATGCCAAGATTTATGGTAATGTGTTAGTGTGAACTGTGAAGGTCTTAACTGTTATTTGAAAAAGAATGCATTGTATTATTGACAATAGGTGATCATATTTGTATAGAATATGGAATTACGGATATGGAAAAGATGAGTAAAGATATTGTCGAATACCAAGTCAAAAATTTCTGACTCTTGTAGTATCTGGCAGTGGTAGTTATCTGTAGTAGTTTATGGAATGTTGTGTGGTGGGATGTCTTCTGCTTGCCTTACATGATGGCCTGTTATTGTAGTTGTGAATTGTAAACTACTTGGTATTTATTGGCTTACTGAATGGCAGGATGGTGAGGTTTGAGGTCATTGAGAAATTAGGTCCGGATGTTAGATGTTTGTGCACTGATCCTGGGCTTTTGCTCCCGAGGGCTAACTTGACTCTTTGGAGGAATGGGAGTCTTGTATGAGAACGCAATGTTATGCTCCCAACAATTTCTTCCAAGGTTTCTTGATTTATTTTTATCTGCTATCGTCAGCCAATTATATCTATATATCATATACCTTTAGTTCCCAATGTCAAGAAATCCGCAGTATGACCCTGTTGTCTCGGTTCATATCTGAATTTTGATTGAGTGTAAGTTATGATTACGGTTTTGTTTCTGATAGAACTTTTTGATTTATGTTTAATGTGGAGGAGAGAATGATGGGCTCTTTATCGCAGAATTTTATATTCAACTTGTGCTATGTAGCTCTCTATCCTTGTGCTAGCTCTAGCTGACCTGTTTGATTTTGACTTATCGGGATTCGGGATTGGCTTGATATTGACTTCGGTATTGCTAAGGGAGTCGATTTCATTGCAATCTCCTTTGTCAAACCTGCTGAAGTTATTCATCACCTCAAGAGTTATATAGCAGCCCGGTCACGTGGCGGGCAAGTTGAATAAAGATAAACTGTAATCTGGACAATTTGTTATTCTTTGAGAGGTTCAACTAGCTGATTGTTATTCGCCGCAGTGCAGTGATATTTCAGTTGTTGCAATGATAGAGAGTGTTGACTCGCAAAAAAATTTAGAAGAGCTCATCAAAGCATCAGACGGAATTATGGTTGCGAGAGGTGACTTGGGTGCTTAGATACCATTGGAGCAGGTCCCTTCTGCTCAGCAGAGGATTGTTGGACTATGCAGAAACTTAAACAAGCCTGTCATTGTTGCATCTCAGCTACTCGAGTCCATGATTGAATATCCTACTCCAACCAGAGCAGAGGTGGCTGATGTTTCAGAAGCAGTTCGTCAGCGATCAGATGCGCTGATGCTGTCTGGTGAGTCGGTCATGGGTCAATATCCTAATAAGGCATTGACTGTTATAAGAAGTGTTAGTTTGAGAATTGAGAGATGGTGGGGAGAAGAGAAGCGTCACGAGGACATGGTGCTCCTGGGAATCACATCTTCTTTCTCAGACAGTATCTCAGAAGAGATTTGCAACTTTGCTGCCAAGATGGGTAAGATTAAGATATATTCCAGTTATTCGTTTACTTTTGAACCACTTTTCTTTCCTGGCAACTCTGCATTTTTTTCCTTGATTCCTGGTATCAGGTTTCTTCTATTAACAAGGCAAGCCTAGATGAATTCTAAGTACATCTGTCAGGGTTTACTGATCCTATAAGACCATGCTACGTTATTAAAAACCTTCATTTTGCGTACGCGACCTAAATAAGTATGAGCTTTTTAGCCTTTTTGTCGTATACTCAACTTTATTGGGGGATAAACTGAGTATCTGCGATTCTGATGTGCCTTTTTTTGTTGTTGCAGCCAACAATTTGGAAGTGGACGCATTTTTTTGGGTTCACAAAAACTGGGCATATGGCCTCTTTTCTATCTAGCTGTCGACCAGACTGCCCAATCTTTGCCTTTACAACCACAACCTCAGTGAGAAGACGCTTGAACCTCCGATGGGTTCTCATTCCCTATAGCCTGAGCTTCACTGATGACATGGAAAGCAACCTCAACAAAACCTTCTCTTTGCTTAAAGCCAGGGGAATGATCAAATCGGGTGACCTTATCATTGCAGTTTCCGACATGCTTCAGTCCATCCAAGTCATGAATAATGTTCAATGAGGACCAAAAGCAGTACTGACCCACCATTCAGATAGTGCATTGCCGTAAGTAGGCCATAATGAAAACAAAAACTGGACCATTTAGAATGCGGCCATTTACTGATTTACAGGTACTTTAGCCCCATTCGCACCCTTATCCATGTTAACCAAGTTTCATATCCAATGTAGAGTAACTGTTCTGTGTACCTGAACCTCGCTTCTGTTTTATGCGTCCTCTGTATGTATCGTTAGAAATAACAAATGAGTCTCAAGTTCAAAAGACAATGCTGTTGTGTATTTGTGTTTGTTCGTTAATCTATTGAACTCACTGCTTCACATGGAAGATCCTTACTTCTCGCTTATGAGTTTGGGTTTGGTAGGAATAAGATCCTCTTATCTTTCTTGGTCCGCATTGTCCATAACTGAGGCCCTGATTTAGTTCTTTTTAGCTTCTCCATGATGTTCGTAGTTATGTACAATGCGTTCTAGATAGTTATGAATGTCAAAGGTTGTAGGTTGTACTTTCCTACCTGTCTTTTAATCGTGATAATACTGTGTTGTATTTTTCAGACTTTTCGAACTCATTAACTACCCTTTATTCAATGCGTGAGCGTGACCCCATTGACATGGAGCCCCTAACCTGTCCTACTTAACGTCTGCGCTTGTTGATAGGATAATAAAGAATCCCTAAAAAGCTTCACATGCACGGTTTCGTTTGACTTGAATGCATGCAAAGCTAGTTGTAACTTGAAACTCCTTAACAACATTTTCTTAAATTTATACTTACTTGCATGGACCAATTTTTGGCCAACAACCATACATCATGAATCCAGGGCTACAACCAACTTCTTTATGTGAAAGAAAAAGTCAAGTCAAGAAACACTTTTCACTTGTGTTTCACCAGCATACTGTGTTGTGTTTCTCAAGTATAGCCATGTGGATCTGACCATATTGGAATCATGGGATTTCCTTAACGTTACAACGAACTGGTGTTGTCTTACCCAAATGTGGAACGTAAAATCTTCTGGAATCATTGTTTGGTCTCATGTAAAATCATCACTAATGTCTTTTTATGTGAGCCGTTTTGGGTCTCTGTAATTATTGATAGGTGGCAAATTTTGTGACAACTTACATGCAACCAACCTTATCATATCTGACATCAATAAGGTACTAGGCTACCCAATTTCCGTATACTAGGGCAATTTAATTAAGTGGTTTAGTAAAGTGGAAATGAAATCAGTCGAACATCTTCGATCTGGAAGGTGAAACGACACAAAATATTTTACAGTAACATTTCATAATATCATTTCAAATTAGTGTGAGTTTGCCTTAGCATTTTCAAAATATTTCATTACGAGGAGAATTTCAAAATGTCATTTTCATTAGCCAAATAGGGAGCCATTTATGTATTACAATAATCAAAATGCAATACTAATCATAGCATGATCGCCACAACACATCATAGAGTACTTACGAAAATAATTGTTAAACGCCTAGATGGTTTTGATGATCAGTTCTTTGGAGCTCCAATTGTCTCCACTCTAGGCACATTCACCGGAAAATCCTGAATCTCATCAATCCAAGGACTCTTCTCCTTCGCTGGGTTAATCGTCTTAAGCGCCTTCCACACCGCGCTGTTGCATTTGAACCCTGATCCGAAGGCAATCTGCCAAGTCCGGTCACCTTTGTGGATCCTCCCCTTAGCCTCTGTGTAAGCCAACTCATACCACAACGAGCTACTAGACGTGTTTCCAAATCGATAAAGTGTCATCCTAGATGGCTCCATATGCCACTCACTAAGATCCAAGTTCTTCTCTAGCTCATCTAACACAGCCCGGCCACCAGCATGGATGCAAAAATGCTCAAATGCTAACTTGAAGTCAGGAATATAAGGCTTGATCTTCATCTTAAACACCTTTCTAGCCACCAATGTGGCAAAAAAGAGAAGTTGTTCAGACATTGGGAGGACGAGGGGACCTAGGGTTGTGATGTTTGTCTTGAGTGCCTCTCCTGCCACGGCCATAAGGTCTTTAGAGAGTGCAACGCCTATCTCTTTGTCCTTATCTTCTTCTTGGAAGACACAGTTGTAGCAACGGTCATCCGCGCCTTTGTGGGTCCGGACAGTGTGGATTAGTTGGTACTTTGATCGCCGGCGATCAGCAGGCTTGTTGGAGAGGAGGATGGCTGCACCTCCCATGCGGAATAAACAGTTGGAGACTAACATTGACCGGCTGTT
>JAWWMW010115414.1:0-10016 GCA_035048345.1 Echeveria elegans
TCACTGAGTAGATCATAGAGCTTTCCTCCATATATCTCAAAATAGCTCAGCCACAGCTTGTATCCCTCATTACAATAAGAGGGGTGATGCAACAAACGAACCAGGTCATTTACTGCTCTTAGAGGCAAAGGTTGCATGGTAAATGTCTTTCCACTACCTGAATTATCAAGCATAAAAAATAAGCCATACAGATAATTTGCAATCCTGAAATAAAGTTCATCAACAAATTAGTAGCACTTTTATCTGACACCTGTTGCATAATTTCACACCGGACTGATTTTGGGTTGTAATAATTTGGCAACAAATTTGACTGTAAAGTTCCATATCTAAAGGGAAATAAAATATAAAACCATAACAACTGTAATGTAAACTAATAAACCCCTGTTCTTAACTAGTTTCAAGTTTCAACTTTCCAGATAGGACGAAAATGGTAATACGCAAACGATATATATATATTAATCAGTGCATATATAGAAGTAACCGACGATGAATGGTTGAGAGCCAATTAATCACCAGCAAGACATTATACTAAAAGGTTGTGATATTACCTGTTTGACCGTAAGCAAAGCAAGTTGCTTTTGTTCGTTGGAAAATAGTGGGAATAATTGGCTCCACAGTAGCCCGATACACCTGGGGACGGTAACATGTAATTTTTTGTTTAAAAACAGATGAGAAATCGCTAGGAAGTTTTAGTTGCCTAATATGACGATCTAGCAAGAACTTTAACACTAACATACCTCATCATTAGTAACAGACTCATCCAAAACAGCATCGAAACAAAACTCGTGCTCCTCCACATACGCTGTGAGATCCACCTTTTACATGAGAAAGGTCAGTCAGAAAATCTCTAAAGAATGAAATATTGTGTGTAACATATCAAAAGTGTGCATCGGGGTCTATTCAAACCTTCAATTTGGGCTCATGAACAGTCAAGTAAGCACCATTGTTAACAGTGACAATGTCTTCCTCTTTCCTGGAAAGCTCTTTCTTGTTTAAAGGTCTTTTGCGTACCTGCAGCTCATGAATTGGACACCTAGAGTTAAATAACAATCGGTGTATACCTTTTTTTGACTATGAGAGTGCATTAGAAATTTATGAAAGAGTGCAATATAAGTCAACATACCACAACTTTAATCTTTGCCACATTATTTTCTTTTGCAATACCCACTTTCTCATTTATGTTGGTATCCATATCTTCAATGGCTTCTGAATGAGAAACTCCTTTTAACCGCCTATTGATTACAGGACCATCAAGATCACTATCCGATGTTCTGGCAACGTCAGCCATGAAAGGAGAGGCTTCAAACGGGTCTGATATAACATGCTGATGAGTCCACAAAAATGATCAAGGTTAAAACAAACGTATTAAAACGTATTTTCCATTCTTAGGCAAAGACACTCAAATTAGGCACACAGGGAATTATTATAAAATCCGCAGATGGATTACAACATTATACAAGGCATCTCCAAATTAATGGAAAATAGTATGTTCCAGCATAGATGCCGGCAGACCTGTGAGCATGGGTCATCACCATTAACTATTTATTTTCATTATCCTACCAAGTGAGTGTCCCCCAAATGTGGAAATTACCAAATGATACTAATTTGAAGAAGAATAGAAAACGTAAACAAATTTCCATAAATATTCTGTAGAAATGCATCCCAATACCAGGAGAAGCATACATCAGAAAGAAGTTCGGTGTCATCCATTGCGTGAAGATCCAAAAGCCCCGACGCGAAATCCCCACGAAACTCTGAAGAATAAAACCCATCTGATGCAGCCTCTGTCGAACTCCGAGAAGGCATATATGACTCTGCACCAGATACTCCACTAAAATTAAGATTCCGCATCAGTTTCATAAGCCTTTGTTTCTCTTCCAGCGATTGGGCTCCATATCCCTTAAAACCAAACAATTAATCCCCAAGTTCAATGACCAAATACAAAGGTTTCACATTTTAACTGAACAACAATCCAACATCACAAACCTGCATCAAGATATTCGGTAGCAGGCGCTGATCAACTCCTGTCGAAGCCGATGGAGAAGCCAAATGTTGCAGCCCCGCTGACTGAAGCCACCTCGCTGTTACAGCATCCGCACCATCATTACCATGCACCATACCATGCAAGGGACTACTGGTGCCGGGGAGGTCATACAGTGTGGTTTCCGCTGCATTATTCTGCTTCATCTGTAACCTTCGATACGTCTTTCAAAATTCAAATTCCCTACACATAAGAAAAACATCAAAAGAGCAAACAGGTTCCAGTTAGATCTTGGTCAACACAACAATCACTGGAACTGAAAAAAAAAGAACTAACTTTTTATCTTCTTACAATTCAATTAGACTACTCAACACAAGGTGAGGAAATATTATATTCCAAATCAGCACCGGCAAACAACAAATCTGAACAAATACAAAAACAAAATTCAACATAAATCCATTATACCAACAAGCACAAGCTAAATCCATTTCTCCAATCAAAAACAACAACAGCAACAAAAAGCCACTTTTCACTAAATCCCGGAAACCCTTAACATCCCAAACACAAAAATAACCACCAATCGGCCAATCAACACAACCCTCCACCCCAAAAAAATGCACAGGCAAACCCCCAATTTCATCATCAATCACGCAACAAAAAAAAACCAAAAACCCAAGTCCAAAAAAAAGTAAAAATCCACATCCAAATCCAAATCCAAACCCCAACGATTCGAATCGTCCATGGAAAAACCACACACACCTCCAGCGATACAATACAATCCAAATACAATGAAACACAACTCGAAACAGATCGGAATCCAGCAGTGACTAGTTCGTCGAGAATCTTCGAAGGCGATGTGCGAGAGCGTTGTTGTTGTTTGTTCAAATCTAGTGAAAGGGAGTTTTGAGGTTTGTGTACGTCATCGTTCGATTGGATTATTCTGTGTTTTTTTTAAATGTAATTAGTGGGATTATTATAATTAAACAAACGGCTAATTATGTGATTTTTATTTTTATTTTTGGGGGGCTAAATGACTGTTATGGCCTTTGGACGTGGAAAAAGCTGGAGGCGTGTGAATATGAATTTCTGATGCTTTGTGCTTCGCAAAACTCGGAAATTTAGAATATGAAGCTGCTGAATTTGAGGTTTAACATGTTTCGGTGTGATTGTGTTTTCGTGGATTGAGATCAATTTGAACGAAAGTGATTTGAATAGTTTAGTTTCCCATCCAAGTTTATGTTGTTGTAAAAATTGTAGTAGATCATTCGATCTTTGATGTCATATATCGTTTAGTCAAGCCATCTGAAGTGCACCGACGATTCGCTTTCCGAACAAGTTCATCCCTATTAGTGATTTTCTTTTTCTCCAAAATGAACAATGGTTAAGAATAATTAGTTAAATGGACGGGTAGCAAAAAACGAAGAACGCATATTTTTGCTACTAAGATGACTTTTCTTCTTGTTTGTTATTTTGACGACTCTTTAAAAAACATAGGTACATGAAATAATATGCAAATTTTCCCGATGTGAAGATTTGCATACCACCAATCTATGTAGTCATCATTTTCTTCTTTTTGATAATGGCTTATACGATGGATATAAATTGTAGTACAAGATCATATCATCATCGCGTATTATCCTTTTTTGACACATTTGTCCTTCACGAAAACAGAACAAAGTCGCAAGTCTTCCATGAATGAGACGAAAGACCATGTCATAACAACAACATCTACAAACACAGGTTTCTCGCCCGTGGGTTGGAAGAATGAAAAGAGCACCTTCCCTGGGTAGGAGGAAGGGAACATCTTTAGTGAAGATCGTTCGCATGACTGAATATTTGCCAACATATCACCATTCTATTAGCATAATCTTAATTTTTTTTAGAATTATATAAGACAAGCAAATGTAAACTAGTATGAAATAATTCTAAATTAATCAATGTAAAATTACAATAACAAAATTGATTTTGAAATTTGAAATGGATACTTTGAGCAACTAGGACTACGATTTTGAAACTGTGGGGCATTGCATGAGTCAATATTCACCTAAAATTTGAACAAAATGGTGACACTTATAAATCAAATCAGACCGCAAAGGTGGGCCTAATGATGGTTTAAAGAGAAATGAAATGACAACTAAATTTAAGGTGTCAAACATTTTTAAATTTGAAAGCTTGTGATGATGGTGTGACACACTAAACCAATGCATGATCATCATTAAAGTAGCAAAGCAATAATATGTTACAAAATCTTATGTCAAAGCAAAAGCATCGATTTTTGTATAGATTGCAAATCTCTAGACATACCCTAGTTTTAAAAAAAATGTTCAAAATAAGAACAACATCAAATACACCCATTGTCGATTAAATTCCCAAAGTTTCAACCTAAAATATAATAATAATGTGAAAGGGTGTAGCTTAGTTGGAACTTTTTGATGTCTAAGAGCATCTCCAACGCTATCATTTAAAAGAGCCAAAAACGCTAAAAAAACCTACGTGGCAAACAAAATGAATAACCGTATACAAAATGACTCTCTCCAACGCAACTTCTTGTTTCTTCAAAATTATTGAAAAATGAATAGTAAATCCTCATATCTGCTACTCTCCAACTATCTTTATTTCACTGTTCATTCTCTTTCCAATCTCCGGCACTCATCTCCCTTTCAGTTTTCCTCTGCTCTTGAAGTTCACACTAACTACATCCTTGGTTGCAGGGGCAAATCTAGTATAAGGTTTAGGTTTTTGGGGTTCGTAGTGATTTTGAGTCATCGGAGTGATCTAGGGTTTGTTCGATGCGGTTGATGGTGATGGTGATGGTAATGGTAATGGTAATGGCAATAGCTGTGGAAATTGGAGGAAAGATGGGGCATGGAGGCGGCTTTGGTCCATTTAATCCAATGTCAGTTTGAGGTGAGGAATGAAGGCCGTCGCAACTCTAAATTGAACAGCTGTCGTAGTCAGGATTTTGAGGTTTTTAATTTTGCTTATTTTTGTGTGGATTATGGTTTCCATGGAAGAGATTAGGAGAATTGTATAAAAATGAGGTTAGGGTTTTTGGAATGGAAATTAAGGAGTTAAGTGATATGATTTTTGGAATTGCGACAATGTGGTGGATTTAAGAATGCTGCTGTGGTTGGGATGTGCTTAGCGTGTCCGGAGTTGTTGTTGTTGTTGCGCGCGGTGAGTGTGAGTTTGAATATTTGGTAGGAGTTTACGGAGATTGTTAAAAGTGTTGTATGATATTGGTGTGCAGACTGGAGAGCGGGAGTTTGGTTGATGTGATCGATAGGTGCAGACTCCAAATAAGAACACACCCATTGTCCTTTAAATTCCCAAAATTTCAACCTAAAATATTAAAATATAAAAGGATCCGCACAGGTAGAGGTGTCAAATGGGCGGACGAGTAGGGTTATGAGCGGGTAGGATGTGGGCAATTAAGAAGAGGGTAGAAGAGGGTATAGGGCAAATGGGCAGAGGGCACAAAAAGGCGGGCTTCAAAAGGGCATAGGGCAACCTTTATTTAGCTCATTTTTTCATACATTTTTACTTGTTGTAGTGATTTTTGTAAGATTTAAATTTATATTAAAATTTTCATGCTATTTTTTTAATTTTTAATTAGTTATTTATTTTTATCTTGCATAAAAACAAGATGGTGGAGTGATCGTGTGACAATATGAAAAATGCACCCTAAAATAAGTTGAACGTAATTAGCTAACTGATACTTAAAACAAAATTAATTTTCAAAACAAATCAATAAGTCAACATGAAAATATTCATGTTGACTGAATATTTTCATGTGGTCAACGCCGGTCAACAGTGGTCAACACCGGTCAACGCCGGAGTCAACAGTGGTCAACAATGGTCAATGCCGGTCAACGATGGTTAATTCCAGTCAACATATGTTGTTATTGTTGTTGGAGGTTGACAAAGGGTAATAAGAGGGCAAATGAGCGGGTAATGGATGCCCTAATTATAAAGGGTATTAAAGGATAAGGATATTAAAGGGCAAGTGTATTAAATGGGCAAATATGAAAAGATATTTATGGAACGGGCATAGGGCGGGCAAAGAGCGGAGAGCTTTTTTGACACCTTTTACGCACAGGTCTCAATCTCCATTCTCCTTCAAAAGAAAATATATGCACCAATAAGAAATTTTATGAGGAGCTTCAAATAAAATAAAGTCAACAAGACAAGGTCAGAAGAAGACCGGATCGGGCCGAAATGATTCACCAAAATGGGCCTCGTTCCCTGAAAATCCCAATCCCAAAGCCCTAACCCTAACCCGAATATCATCATCCTCTTCCCCAAATCTCGCGCGCTTCAGCGGTGTCCGATCCTCGACCAAGCCCTAATTTCCACTCCGGTACAATCCTCAAATCCGCAGCTTCTCACTATTTCAAACCGCAAGCTTGAATTTTTATCACAACTTTCTATTCAGTTTTGCAGATTAGATAGTCGAAATGAGTAAGGCGGCAGCAAGAGGTCTGAAGGGTAAGCAGAAGTCGGTCGTTTACACGATCGACTGCGCGAAGCCTGTGGAAGATAAGATTATGGACATCGCTTCGCTGGAGAAGTTTTTGCAGGAGAGGATTAAGGTTGGAGGCAAGCCTGGTGCTTTGGGCGATGTTATTACTGTTACTCGTGAGAAGAACAAGATCAGTATCACTGCTGATTCCACTTTCTCCAAAAGGTATTGAGTATGATGTTCGTCATTTTCAGTTGAGGATTTTATGGACGTTTCTGTTTTTTTTTTTTGGCATGTAAATGTTGACTTGTTGTTAGCTGTGGAACTAAGAAATCGGAAATGTTTTGGTAGTTCAAGTATACGTCTTTGATTGAAATCGATGTGTTTTTACTGTGTTCTCCTGCTTTTAGAAGCTGATTTAGTTACTCAATGTTCGGTATTTAAGTTGTTATTTGGGTGCTGCTTTTGTATTGACTGTCAACAAAGTGTGTCACTCAGTATGCGTCTTGGAGCTTGGAAATTCTGAGGAAAAGTATATCTTTAGTTATAAGTTATAACTAATTTTCTAATGGAAACTATGGTCAAGTTTGCACTGGTTTCTGTTTCAGTGATGTATGCAGATAATTGAATTCTTATTTTCCCTTGGATTGTTGGTATTATTTATCATTGACTTTATCGCTGTTGTAGTAACTAAGAAAGTAGGCTTTACTGACTTTTTTTACCGGTAACTATGTTGCAGCTCTGTTGAATTGTGGCTATGGTGACTTAGTAATAGTATCTTCAATCTCTTATGATACCCTACTAGTAGATAATAGTGCACTGTCAACTTGTCATTGAACTTAATGTTTTGATTTTTCATATTATTTTCCTATATGACCAATGAGTATTACAATCTCACTGTGGTTTTTTACTGTTTTTATGTACTTGAAATATTTAACAAAGAAGTACCTGAAAAAGCACAATGTCCGTGACTGGCTATGTGTGATTGCTTCGAACAAAGACCGCAATGTTTATGAATTGAGATACTTCAACATTGCCGAGAATGAAGGCGAGGAAGAAGACTAAGTTTCAGATCTTTGGTTCTCTTATTGTCTTCACATTCTTTTTACATCGAAGTTGGGTAACTTAAAACCTCTTTTGAATCCATTTTCTATCACTTTTGTTCTCTTTAGAAGTTGCCAATTGACAAGAAATTTTGTTATCACATTCAGCCTCACCTTTTTCCACTGCGCAATTGATGGTCATTGGACTCGAGTATTAGTTATCTGTCTGACTGCCTTATGGCTTTGAGGCTATACTTCTTTTAGAAAATATTTGGAGCAAGGGACTAGGGAGGTTGTTATGCAATTTTCATTTGTAATCGAATGATCGAGCTGCTCGTAATTAATATTACATAATTTTGAATACAAATGTTTACTTTTGATATATACGTATTACTATTACATTTTCTTTATCAAAGTTTTAGTTGTTACATTTTGTCAGTGCACATTTGTCAAAAAGCATCATACTTGTTGAATCTATAGTGTGCGAGATTTGAAACAACACTTCAATTTTAAGAACAAACAAAGGTTCAATCACCAGAAAACCACGCTTTGCCATGAGAAGCGGATTCAGGATTTCAAGCTGCGAGCCCCTGACATCCGTTACTTGTTATATTTAATATATTCTACGACTTTTGACGAAATCGTGAATCTGTTTAAAATGTATCATATCAATTTTAAAATAAATAGAAGTGGTCTCCTCTGAATGCAAAAGATGGCAAATTCAATACTTATTTTTGAGTCGTTTATTATGGAGTCATTGAGAGGATTTAGAGGAAAAGCGTACCGATTACTTAGGACGGTAGTAGCGAGGTACGCTGAAGCCAAAGAAGCTCTCAACAGCTCTTTATAATAAGACAAACATTATCATTTGTCTCGCAGAAGGCGTTGGTCGATGAATTTTTGTTACGTAATGACTAGATGACATATTTTTATCATTTGTAATTGTGTTTTTGAGTCATAAGAAATATATTATATTTCAAAGTAGTCAATAGTATGGTGACCTTCTAGTAAGGATTATGTAATGAAAATTTTAGGTTTAGGGTTCGAACTCTCACCTTCTCTGATATTCTTTATATTTTTTACTTTCCAGTTAGAGGTTTTTCCTTCCTCTCGCCTCCGGGCGAGGAGACTACTTCACTAACTAACTTAGTAGGCACCTTGTTGAAGTTGCATGTACGAAAGTTTATAGGGAAGAGTTACCACCTGGGGTTTACTAGAGTACCCTAAACTAATCCTTAAAGAAGCTGAAGCAGGTTATCATATCTTATATCGTATACTTTCAATTTTTTCCATTCATACCGTCAAACTTCTAAACAAGTTAAACTAGTAACGTATACAACGATACCTTTGGTAGACATGGATATTTTGAAGTGACCTGAACTGAAAAGTTTTATTTTGAAGGCTTGATAACAGGATTTAATTAGAGTTATGAATGGAAATTATTGCAAAAGGTTTTATGTGCAAAGATGTTATGGAACCAGAGCATGAAGGCTGACAAATTGTGGGTGAAATGGGTGCATATCTATTATATGAAAAACCAGGATGTTTTGAAATGTCAGATAAAGGACAAGATGTCCAGGATTCTGAAAAAATATAATGAGGGTGAGAGGTCAGGTTGAGAAAACCAAGACATGGAGTAAGCCTAAAAGCTGGAGCTAAAATCCCTACAGAGGAGTTGAACAATGAATTGAGGATGCGAGGTAATGAGGTAACATGGAAAAAACTTTGGTTCAATACTGCTGCGAGACCTAGAGCATAGATTTGTTTGAGGGAAATGTATACTAACCAATTACTGAATTTTGACACGATGAATCTTCCTATTTATAAAGCCTAAAGCACGATATTACTGGTTATCAATGTGCTCATATTATTAAAAACCCAAAATTATCCATTTCTCTAAATCGACAACAAACACACTCTGATTAACTATAGGTGACAAAATAATCAATTTAAGTAAATGGATTAGTAAAATTCATTAAGAATTTGTTAAACAGAATAATAAAATCTATTCACAAAGTAAATAATGTGTAAATGGATTAATAAATCTGTTGCGCTAAATTAATTTAAGCAACCAATTAATACATTTTAAATGATCTGTTAACCTGTTGAATTAAATGATTCAAACAATTTAATGAACATTTAATTCGCTAGGTAATTTAAAATTCAATCGATTTAAAATTCATCGCCAATCCATCCGGTCATCCAATTTGCCACCTCTACTACCAACGAAACACACCTCTCTCACGAATTCAAGATTCGCTCTAACATCAACCGTTGTAGATCCATCCATGGTCGCGATGATGAGTGTTTTGATACGGTAAATTGGTGAAGTGAAGGTGGAGATCCTGGATGCGAACGATGATGCTGAGAGGAAGGAGATTGAAATGGAGATGGAGAAGAGCCACAGTTTCCGATCTTTTCGCTCCGCTGAGATTTTCGAGACGTATATGTCAGTTGTGGAACATCGTTTCCGATCCTGGATCAGATGCCGTCGGAAGTCGTTGGCAGAATCGATCGATTCCAAATCTGA
>JAWWMW010115435.1:0-10014 GCA_035048345.1 Echeveria elegans
ATTTTTATTTTTTACTATTAAATATTATAATATCAATTATCATTTAATTGAATTTTAATTATTGTTTGATTGAATGGAAGGTTTTATTCGTACGTAACAAATTTCAAACATAAGGTGCATTTTGACAAATAGTCAAACAGTAAAGTGTTTTTACAAATTTTCTCTTAATAAATATATAAAATATATGAGGGAAAGGAAAGTAGAAAACAATGTGTATTGTACAAGCGAATACTCTGAGGATCTAAATATAATAATTGAATTGCTGGCAATCCCTTCTCTTCCATTCCACCCCAAACCCTAAACACCCCGCTACACCGTCTGACCCTCTCCATATTTCCAGCCGTTGAAGCTTCGCTTTCTTTTGTTTCTTCTACAACTGATTTCTTCCTGCGCGTCAAACTGCGACGTCTCAATTTTCTCTGGAAAATTTAAGCATGTCAAAAGGTATTTTGTATGAATGACGAGTAGATTTCTAGTTGGTAAGTTCGCTGAAGAATAAGATAGTGTCCAAGAAAAAGAAAAGACGGTAGGGGGATGTTGCTAAGGCATTCGGTGAGTTAAATAGATGTGGTTTGATTGACAAATTGGTTGAGCACGTATTGGTCTTGTATTTAACAAACACATTTCAAAATTGAAAATTTATAGGTGACGAAACCCCCGGCCTCGTTCCATCTACAACTGATGATGAGATTGTTGATGGCCTGGATTATGTTGAAGGTATGTTAAATATTAAACTTAAGATGGTTTATGATACCGTCTTATGTATTGTTCTACAGTTTGTTCCATCTAGGTGCTTCTGATGCTTCCCGCTTAAACAATAAGAAGAATAAGAGGAAGAAGAATAGGAACCTTACTTCATCAAACCAAGGTGGAGAGTTAACATAGAAAGGTATAGAAGCTGTTGAAGATGATGTTCTGTACATGTCTTCTGTTGACGAAGATTCCTCCACTGGAATGAAAAGTAAGAATTATACTCTAGTCATTTCTTGTTTCTATCAAACAGTTTTATAAAAGCAGATGTTATCTTCGGAATTTATTCAAACAACTGGTGGATAGTTCACCAAATTTGTTGGTTTTATCTGATTCAGTTAGATATATTTGTAGAATGGTTAACTGAGTATCGTGATCAAAGGCCTGGGTTTGAAATATTGCAACAAAGAATTGATGACTTTATAGTTGCTCATGAGGAAAGGCTAGAACAGGTATTTGTGCATTACCCTTCATCATTTTCGTTGTCTTTTTTCTCTTCTCCTTTGACTTGGACTTATCATTCAATTCATTGAGCCCGTTGCTGTATAGATTACTTTGGTTATAACTGTATTCTGTTTTATCAAATATAGGAAAGGAAAGAGCGTGAAGCTCATATTGCTGAAGATGGATGGACATTAGTCGAGCATCATAAAGGAAGGAAGAAGACAACGGACACAGAGAGTGGAATAGCAGTAGGATCAGTTGCCCAAGCAGCTGTACTAGATAAAATGTCCAAGAAAAAGCAAAAGGGCGTTGGTCTAGATTTTTACCGATTCCAAAAGCGGGAAGCCCAGAGGAACCGTAAGTTATATGCAACATATATTTGAGTTGATATGTGTTTAAGTAATCTGAATACGTCCTTGACTTCACCGCTCAATTACTATTGCCCTGCATACAAAATTATTTATTAACCACTGCGCTAATTGCAGAGATCATCATGTTGCAAAGCAAATTTGAAGAAGACAAGAAGAGAATACAACAATTGAGGGCTGTTAGGAAGTTCCGCCCTTACTGAATAGAGCTGCCATGATGCAACATACTGTCTGCAGTTTCAAAATGTATCCTATGTTAGATCCAGAAAGAAGACTTTTTTATATTAAATGAGTCTAGTGAATTATTTGACAAATACTGGATCCGTGTTGTCTGTGTAATTATAAACTTTTAATTTTTAATTTTTAATTTTTAATGGGTCGAGTTGGGCTCGTGTGGTTTATGTAAGAATAAATTAAAAAAAATTAAAGGTTTGGGCAAAATGGGTAGTTTATATTTTGAGCTTCCGTTCATCCTATTCTGTTATATATATAGATTTCTGATCTATGACTAAATCAAGGAACTGCATCACGAAAAAAAAAAACATATGTTTGCTTAGAAATAAATACATGAATAGTACACAATTCAATGACTAAGCAGTAAGCACATCTATTCATGCAGTGACATTCTTTCATGAAGAGATGATAAGAGGGTGAAGAGCAAATGGAGGACGATCGAAGATGCTGCAATTCAAGTCTTTTGCCTCGCTTCACAACTTGAATTTCACAAACTCCCTCTCGTGTGTTTCATGGATGTCACAAACCTTATAACCCTAATCTTCATGCTCTTCCTTTGGACTCTCGTTCGTCTTCAAATTTTTCTTGATTTTTTTCGTTGGGCAATGAGTATTTATTTATAGCTCATGGAATATTTTCCATTTCGGCAATGTAATAAAATCTCAAAAACAATGAAGTTGATCATCTAGTATATAATAGAATAGGGGTGAAGGGGTGAAGGATGAAGGTTCAAATATGAGTTTTTCAAAATGTCTCTCCCCCCTATTTAATTACAAATGTGTTATTTTCTCCTATTAAAAAATTAAAACATGTAAATAATTTGGTAAATTTAATTATACGAATGAAATTATAGTGGAAAACTTGGGAAAAATGAATATAATAGAGAATTACCAAATAGTCCATTCGTAATCAAAATAATAATTAAAATAGTAATAAATGCTGACTCTTGAATTATATGAACGCACAACTGCTTTAAAACTTTTTACCTCAAAAATAGGCATTTCATATGATGCATTCCCTTACTCATTTTTTATGGATAATCACATTACAAGATGAGCCAAACTAAACAAACAGTTGAAAACTGGGTCCTAGGAAAGTAGGACAAACATCAAGCTCTAGGCTAGAATATGTCTTTTCTCCTCATTTAGCTAGAATCCTAGATATCTCATCTTTCAAAGTTTGAGAACAAGTATCACTAAGGGCAACTGCAATGGGTCTGCCTATAAGCTAAACTCATACCCATGTTTTGAGTTTTGACACTTTTAATGGGTTGAGCAAAATCCATAACTATAACTCATTTCCAACAACCTTGCTTATTTAGCTCACTCATTTGATAGTAAAGCTAAAACAATTTCCCACTCAATACATATTTTAACAATAAAATTCAACAGTGAATAGTCTTTACTCATTGCTTTCAACCATTAATACAAATTTATAACACTCTTTCTATTGTAGGCATAAGTATGCTTTTGGCTCTTCCCATTACACTTACCCTAACACTTACAACTTTGAAAAACCGTTCTCTAATCAAACCTTTACTATCCACAAAGCGTAAGATGATTGTCATTTGCTCTTTTCCCGCCACATCTAAAGCTTCATCAACAAGGATGCAAAATAATGAATCTCCTAATTCATCGCGAATCTTGCATCTAACTTTGTTGCCGAGAATATTAGCTATTTGCTTTTGAATAGTCGGAGAAGTGTACTTTGCATTTTTGGGAGCATTGTTGAAGATTTTGTCATATTCCGTGTTCCCACTTTTCCAAAGATCTAAAAATGCGTCAAAGTTGCCACTATTTAAAGAATCAATAGATTCATCATGACCTCTAAAAGAACAACCTTGTAGTGCTAATTTCTTCACAACCTTGATAGTTCCAATAAGTCGAAGGCGATTATCGGCGATCTCTTTAGAAGATTGGGTATTTATCAATTTGTCAATGTGAAGATGAGGATTTTTCAGATTTTCCCACTTGGCCATGGAAGTATTGTGTATAGAGTTAATACCTCCTATATGTGAAAGAATACCCGACTTCTTAGACATGGCATTTTTCCAACCATTGAACCCAACCTCCGTGAAATGTGGATGCCGTGAGGGATATAGATCAAATAAGAAACACGGAAAGCAATATGCTCTATCTTTGTCAATAGAATACTCTAGCCACGACCACTCTTCAAACCAAGTTTGATTAAATTTTCGGCCTTGAAATCCATCCCAAGTAGATGGATAGCAACTTAAATGAGGTTGAGATGGCCCCAATACGACATAAGCTCTACGCACATTATCACGCTCATTCAAAGAATACTTGCATATTGGGCTTCGTTTTCCGGGATCCCTCTCAAGTGATGTAATATCCAATTCCTCCTCAATTCTTTCACTTCGACTATAAACCAATGGAGTCAATAAAGAAGAGTTTGTATCTAGCCCTGTATCGGAAACATCCGTTACCTTTTCTCCTCTTCCTTCCCCATCGATTTGATCCTCATTAGCATTTACAGGAGCGAACCATTGTAATAAGCTTTTGTAACGCTTCGGAGCTCTTTTATCCGTCATTAGGTTCAATGGCTGAAGAAAATTCCTAGAGTATGTGATTTTGGCTTTCCTAGCAACATATACACATCACGACATTGAGAAATCAACTTCAAAAATTGATTTACATAAACTAAAACCCATTTCACGACTACAACTTGAGAAATCAACTTCACAAATCACAGCAAAGAGCAACTGAGCAACTTCACACGCTTAACAAAAAACAGCAAAGAGCAAAAATGTAAAGCTTGAGAACACATACCTTTGGTGCCTGACAATTGGCTGAGAACAGGGGCATCATTGACCATAAGGACGCGCAAAAGCTCTACGTGTGATTGTGTGAACAGAGCGGAGGAAGAACAACAACAACGCTAAGAATTCCGTCCGATGGAATTCTCGTTAAGCAAATCGTTCAAAACGCAGATGCACAAATTAGGCGGAAGCGGACACAAAGACAGCCACGAGAAGCTTCCGATCTTGTCCGACCACCAACTCCACTTCGATGAGCTTCAAATCATGAGTCCGGTTGAGTCACCGGATAGTCGACGTGGCGAAGTGATCGTTAAAGTCGATGAAGAAGGCGGCATAAACAACAACCCTAACAACAACGGCGAAACAATTCGTCACGTGATGCAGGTCGGAGATCAGTCAACCACAATCACCACCACCGGCGGAGGCGAATTAGGAAGAGGAGGAATGAATCGATTGTGGAGAGATTCGAGTTATCAATTTTGGAAAGAAGGCGATGACGGTGGTAGCGGCGGCGATGGTGGTCGTGTTGGTAATAGTGAGGATTTTCGATTTCGGCAGGAATCGTATGTGAACAATCTCTCCGGCGACGTGGAGATGAACGAGACACGCGACGATGACGGATTTATACCGACGGCTGATACACCGGGGTATACAAGTCCGGGAGTGAATTCGAAAGATCTGAAAGTCTCGTTTCAGTCGTCTCCGGCTACGAAAGAGTTTATGGATGATACGTCGTCGTCTGATGAAGAATCAACGCCTACACGCGCGTTTAGAAATTTACAGAACGGAATTGGAGATGGTGGAGGAAACGGCGGTGGTGAGGTTTTGAAATGTACTTCAAACGCAGCGTTTCAACACAAGAGTTTGCTGCGGATGAAGACGAGATCGAGATTGGTAGATCCACCGGTTGAGCATGTTGAAATGAGGTCAGGAAGGATACCGAATTCCGGGCAGTTAAGGTCTGGGCAATTACGGTCCGGGCAGCTAAGATCCGGGCAGTTAAAGTCCGGAATTTCGAGTAAGTTTACTGAGGAAGATGAAGATGATCCTTTTTTGGAAGAGGATTTACCTGATGAGTTCAAAAAGGAGAAACTTAATGCTATTGCTATTATAGAATGGGTGAGCTTGTTGGTTATCGGCGGCGCGTTGGTTTGTAGCTTGGCTATCAAGGAGTTGCGAGGAAGGACTTTATGGGACCTAAGGTTGTGGAAATGGGATGTTTTTATACTTGTTTTGATATGCGGGAGATTGGTGTCTGGTTGGGGTATAAGGGTGATAGTTTTCTTCATTGAAAGGAACTTTTTGTTACGAAAGCGGGTTTTGTACTTTGTTTACGGGTTGCGGAAGGCTGTGAGGAATTGTTTTTGGCTTGGTCAGGTATTGCTTGCTTGGCATTTTTTGTTTGATAAGAAGGTTGAGAGGGAGACGAATAGTAAGGCTTTAAGGTATGTGACGAAAGTTCTGGTTTGTTTTCTGGTTGGGTGTATATTATGGTTATTGAAGACGCTGATGGTTAAGGTTTTAGCATCATCCTTCCATGTTAGCACTTATTTCGATAGGATTCAGGAGTCTTTGTTTAATCAGTATGTTATTGAGACACTGTCCGGGCCTCCGTTGGTGGAAATGAAAATGGCTGAGGAAGAGGAAGAAAGGACTATGGCTGAGTTTCAAAGGTTACAGAATGCAGGTATTAGAATACCTGCTGATCTTAAGGCTTCTGCGTTTTTGCAACAAAAGAGCGGTAGACTTAAAGGAAGTGGTGGGCTAGAGAAAACTGGCCAAGCGAAAAGCATCAAGTTTTCTAAAATGATGACTACGAAAGCTGATGATGGTATTACAGTTGATCACTTGCAGAAACTAAACCATAAGAATATCTCTGCGTGGAATATGAAGAGATTGGTGAATATAGTTAGGCGAGGAGTGCTTTCTACGCTTGATGAACGAATACTGGATACAACGCAGGACGATGAACATGCCATGCAGATCAGAAGTGAAGTCGAGGCTAAGAGTGCTGCTAGAAAAATTTATCGAAATGTGGCCAAGCCCGGTAGTAAGTAAGTTCCCTACTACTCCTTTTGTTTCTTTATCACCCCATTTGGCTACTTTTTCATATACTCTGGTGGTTTATGCACTTTTCTTGACAAGTTTTGCTCATGTTGGCAGCAATTTTGTTGACCGATATTCAAAAAATTCGTATAAAAACGTATCTGATTATGTATGTTCTGAAACACCAGATACATCTACCCTGATGACCTGATGAGGTTCATGCCGGAAGATGAAGCTTACAGGACTCTAAGTCTATTTGAAGGCGCAGACGAGAGAATGAGGATAAGCAAATCATGCCTAAAGAATTGGGTGGTATGTCTTTGGATATTCTTTTAATCTGCATATGTTTTGTACATGATCTTTATGGGTTACTAGAATATTTCAATTCTAGGTCAGTGCATTCAGAGAGCGGCGGGCACTTGCTTTGACGCTAAATGATACTAAAACAGCCGTTAACAAGCTCCACAAGATGGTGAATGTCATTGTTGCCATTCTGATTGTAGTAATCTGGCTTATCATACTTGGAATTGCCAATGGCAAGTTTTTCCTAGTTTTAAGCTCTAATCTAGTAGTTGCCGCCTTTATTTTTGGGAACACGCTGAAGACAATCTTTGAAGCTATTATCTTCTTATTCGTGATCCATCCCTTTGATGTGGGTGATAGATGCGAGATCGATGGTGCTCAGGTATATTAACTACATAACGAAACATCCTTCAACCTCTCCATGCACAACTATATTTTTTAAATCAGTCAAATACTAATCACCATTTCCATGAGTATTCGCAGATGGTGGTAGAAGAGATGAACATCCTGACGACGGTGTTTTTAAGATATGACAACCTTAAGGTATATTACCTTAACAGCCTGTTAGCTACCAAGCCAATTCATAATTTCTTCAGGAGTCCGGACATGGGTGACTCAGTAGAGTTTCTTGTGCATATTGCCACTCCTGTCGAAAAGATCGCTCTAATGAAACAGAGAATTATCAGGTACTGAAACAGAAAATACTCATGTTTCATTCCATCAACCATGTTCCATTCCGTTCTGCTATGTTTTGTTTTGTGTAGTTATATCGAGAGCAAGAGCGAGCATTGGAATCCGAAACCGACTGTTATTCTCAAGGACATGGTTAATCTTGAAAGAATGAAATTCGCAGTATGGCTATCTCATAGAATGAACCATCAAGACATTGGAGAGAAATGGATTAGAAGAGCTCATTTATTAGAAGAAATGGTGAAAATATTTCGTGATCTTGACATCCAGTACCGCTTGTACCCAATCGAGATCAATGTGCGAAACATGCCGATGGTGAACTCGGAAAGAATGCCACCTGGTTGGGCTCCTGGTTCTTAGCCGAACCAATACAATCATAAATAATATGCTCTAAGGTGTGTCTTACTAAATTATGAAAAAGATACAAAAAACAAACTAAATAAGGTAGAAGAGCTGAGAGTGAGCGAGAGATATGTTGTTTTGTTTGTCTGGATTTTCCATCTCTGGTTAAAACTCCCCCAGTTAGGATCATACGGAAACTTTCAGGAAAAGAAAATTAAATATTTAGCAGAAAATTTATACTCTATAAGTTCTCTTTGTAATATTTTTTTTATTTTCTCTTGATAATCAAACACAAAACTTACTTTTGCTCGAATGTTCTGTCTTTCTACTAAATTTTCCATCGACCACCAAACGCAACATTAAAACAGTGCGGCTGGCGGTTAACTTCATTTTATGTAAGTTGCTCAGTTATATTGTAAGTATGTTTTGAAGAAGAACTTGTACACTGATATGGTTTGCTTTGGACTTCATGTAATGTAATTGTGTGTCTGAATAATGCATTGGGATAAATCATAAATTAAAAGTCAGTGTGTAAACAAAGCAAACAAGTCAATAAGAGGAGACAAAATTATCCATCGGAACAGATAAAATCAAAATGTTTGACTCAAAGGTGTTTTTGGAAATGATGGTCAGAAATTCCGATTCCTAATTATGGTTCACGCATTTCATTTCATACTTACAGATAAATTATTCTTTGTTAAATTTATTTAATCAAAATTCAATCTGGTTTACAAAGGTATATTCTCAAAATGAAAGGGTGTTATGGTCATTTAATCGTGTATCATTTCAGCTACTCGCCTCCTCCGCATCCACGGGATTCAAAACGACACCGTGTGTTTTTTTGTTTGATTTGATAGACTGGATCTTTTATGTTGCAGGGCTATCAAGTCATTTTTGAGTTTCTTAATTGACCAGCCTCGTCGTCAAAATGGTAGTGGTCTGATAGTTGAAATCTTTGTCTTGCTATTTATTTCTCTCGCCTATATGCTGATGCGTGCTCAAGTGATATGTTATTGGTGTTGACCAGCCTCGTCATTTGAGATACATTGAATGGCCAACCTTTAGTAACACAGTCAGTTCTCTTTTCAATCGTCAAATGTTTTTTTCAACATGTTAGATGGTAAGATTGGGAACTGACAAACTATGTTTCCATCTTCTTTTGAAGTTCACTCAATTTTGTATCCGATAGAATACCTTTTAACAGTCCGTTTGGCTGATGGAAAATTTTGAGGATGAAATTTTGTATTTGCTTTACACTGGAAAACGAAAATAAAACCTATGTCACAAGAAAATTGTTCCCGTCCAGTTTTCCTTTGGGTTAAGATTTATTTTTCATTTTCTTCCGCTCGAATGATCTTAGGCCCCATTTGGTTACGAGAAAAAAGTAGAGGAAAGAAAAAATTAAAGAAAATTTTTGAGTGAAAATGAAATGTGTGTTTGGTTGTAAGAAAAAAAAATGAAAAAAATAGGTAAAATGAGATCAAATTTTCCTTATAACTTTCTATGAGAAAATCATTTTTCTTTAAATTTTCTTTTCTTCACTTTTTTTCCCGCCACCAAACGGATCATTAGGGTATTTTGATTGCAGTCGGTGAGGAAATTTAACAAAAAAAAAAAAACTAACATGACCATATTTTTGTGCAACAGTTGAAGACTGCAACTCTTATACCCTTGTTCTCGTGGCATTGCTAATTGTTGCTCTGGCTACTGTTGACACTGGCCTCTGCTAATTGCTGGCTTTGTTTCTTCGAAGAAAACCGTGAGTTGAGCCTCCGCGAACACAACTGCAGAAGAGTAATAACTTTTCTTTTAGTCCCTTGGATTGCTTGAGCTCAAGATTTGTTAACAGTTTCCTTGCTGATAATTCGGAAACTATCGGTGTTCCTTAATTTATGTCACTTCGTATTATTGTCTGTAGGCTAGCCACAAATTTATCCATGAACTTTGTAATGGGCTATTTCAGATATCAGTTCACGAATCCTATAAAGAACTCATTTCGGCAACTTGAGCCTACAGAAAGATGTGTTCAAATCACCTCCAGACTCGCAAGCGTAAGTG
>JAWWMW010115456.1:0-10013 GCA_035048345.1 Echeveria elegans
ATGGTAGCACCGAGGTCTAACATGCAATCATCTACTTGTACTTTACCAATAATGCATGAAATTGTAAAAGTACCTCGATCCTCGCACTTAGGTCCTAACTTACATGTGAACATAGCGGAGACATTTTTCTTAAGACGTATTTGTTCAACCTTCAATCCTCTTCTAGGGTAGTGCACAACTCCTATGAGAACTTAGCATATGTTGGTATATCTCATACCGTATCAAGAAGTGGAATTGAGATTTCTCCATTGCTAAAGAGTTTCAAAAGGTCCTTGTCATTCTAAAGTCTTATTAAGCTTCATTATCTGTGAAGGAAATAGTAAAGGGGATTTACAATGATCAGAATGGGGATTTAGTCTGGTAGAGCACTGGAGTATGAAGAATTTTTGGATGCGGACTTTACTGAATTTTCTGAAAATTCACTAGACTCTCCGTTCAGAAAATTCTTAGAGTCCGCGAGATCCTCTGCATATGAATCCGAATTCTTATCTTCGTCATAGGTTTTTGCTCCTTCCAGTTTCCTTCCAGTCCGCAGGGTGACAAAATTCACCCCACCCTTTGGTTTAGAAACTGCTTGCGATGGGAGTTTTCCTTTCTCCACATTCAGCTCGGCCACATCGGTAGCTGATTGGGTTACCTGCTTTGCTATCCTCGCCATGAACCACATCATTTCCATCATCTCATTTTGCCCTAAATGCAGTGTCATCATTAGTTCTTGAACAAGGTCCTCTAGTGATTTTAAAGGATTGGTGTTTGTATTGCTTGACCTAGGTTGGTTGTAGCTCCTTTTCTACTGATACTGATAGTTGGATTGATGGTTTGAGTGGCAATAAGGTCATTGTTTTTTACTGATCCCATAATTGTTTGGGAATCTTCCCTCCTATTTCCAGCTATACTCATTTGCAGCAAGTCCAAATTTGGATGGTTGATTGTTCTGAAATTGTTAAAACCCACCTATAGCGTTGACATCGAATGTGTCGTAAATCTGAAGCTTGTGGCATTTGTCTGTCTTATGGCTAATAGCACCACAAAACTCACAAGCATTAACTCCACTCACTTGCGCAATCATCGTCGTTCACATCATCTCCTTGAGCTCTTTCTATTCATTTGCCAACTAATTTTCATTAGTGTCCACTTCTGAGACATTCCTCACACTGCTCGTATCATCTCTGCGCTCTCTGCAGTTTCCCTTATCAACTCTCAAACCTGTCTCGATGTCAAGTTCATTACCGTGCCTCCAAGCTGTGGCATCCATTATCATTCTCTCCAAGGGCATCAATCAATCCAATAAGTATTCCACCAACATATTTTCCAGGATTCCTAGATTGCAACAACTATGTTTCAACACATTAAACCTCTCCAGATAATCGTACGTTGACTCATTCAGTCCTCGCTATATTATGGACAACTCTCTGTGAATTTAGCTAGCCTTTCCAGATGGGTAGAACTTTTACCACTTTTGCATCTTGTCCCATGAACCAATGCTATTTGAAGACAAAAGCAATAACCACGATTTTGCAAGGTTAGTTAAACTGAACGGTAATAATTTAAGCTTAAACCTGGGTGCAGCCCCACAACTAGCTGCAATGAAACTTCTCTCCAAATTACGGATGACTTTGACTTCGAATTTGAATTTGATATGAACTAGAAATTGTAGCTGATTCAAAGACCTACAATTCTCTAGTTTACGTCGAATTCAGGTTTGGAGCCGAATGCATCCGAAAATAGGAGAGAAGTTTTGGTGCGGATAGTGGCTGCACCGAACAAAATATATAGACCTTTGCTGCTTAAGGGGCTTGTTGGAAACAAAAAACTTGTCCGTTAAAAAAGTTCTATATATCGTTGAAAGTTCATTCAAAGAGCTACAATTCTCTAATTCACGTCGAGTTCAAATTCGGAGCCAAAGTCATCCGAAATTAGGAGAGAAGTTCTGATGTAGCTAGTTGTGGGGCTGCACCGGATCGAAATACCGGGGTTGAGAGTTCCTTTATGGTTTGTTCAAGTCTAAATGGTTGCCGATGTTGCTGTTGTTCATACCTCGGGTTCGGTGGTGGTGGGTTGTTCTTCACTGGCGCGAACTACCTTTCTCTTTCTATTCATCCATGAGCTTCCAATATCCTACAAGCTTCTGGTTCTTTGCGCCTCTGGTCGTATACTCGCTCAGACTCCGCATAGAATAATGGATTGTTGTTGATATTACACTCATCATTTTCATTGTGATCGTCCTCATGGTGTGATCTTGCATTATACTTTGCGATGCGAAGAAAAATCCAAATAAAAAATGAAGTAAAAAAATCTAAAAGTTGAAAGACAAAAAAACTAAGGATGCAAAACTAAATTATGCCTTCTCCGGCAATGGAATCAAAATTTGATACGCGTCGTCGTACGCGTAAAAATTAAATTTAAAATCCTACAAAACACTAGTAGTCGTAAGCAGGGTTGAACACAAGTGAAACCATTGTTATGAATCCTACACTGAATTACTATTATAAATGGGGATTGAAAGGTTGTTTGTGTCATTAGAAATAAGATTAAATCCAATAAAAGGAAATTTCAGCTACGAAATTGCATTGCGACTAGTAATCATCAACTTAATGCATACAAAATTAGTGAGTTAGAATAGTTGTTCCTGCTAAGGATACAACCTACGCTTACTCGATAAAATATCACAATAGCTGTTCTACTCAGATAATCCCGCTAGATACTTATCCAATTTATTATGTTTAATATGTTATTACCCGCTAGAGTCTCAAACAAATATAATGATTACGTAGTCAAAACATCATAATAAATCCACCACTAGGCTAACTATCGTGCATCTCCTACATATCATGCAACTGATATCGAACTAGTTTCACTGCTAAGTTATGCAAGAACAATAATCAATACATGCAGTTAAAAACATGAATATGAATAATTCATAAAATAAAATACGAATTAAATTGTCTCGTACTAACTGTCCCATTACAATTTCCCAATCTGATCAGGATTTTAGCTACCAAAAGACATTGAAATTAAATAAAAACTTTGAATAGATGACAATGCGAAAGTAAAAAAATTGCCGAGGAACAAAAATTGGAATGCGGCAGTGTGTGAAGTTTTTCTTCCCAAGTCGTGCTTCTTTCTCCAAAGTTCCTCTCCTCAAACCCTAGAACAAGGTAGACCTCTATATGCATGAAATCAGGCTTTAATTAGAAACACTCGTCTGCTTACGTCAACGCGGAGTCTAAAGATTTAATGCACGCAGACTCTACTGAATTTAGTGATAAATCCAGTATACTCCTCGTAGTTCACTGGAACTCACCTACTCTTTTGCATCCTTCCTCTTGCTTTTGTTCCCCGAATTGTTTGAATGACTTCTTCAACAAGCTCTAATCATGCTCTTTAGCTTCCGCTAAGTTCTAATACACCCGTGACAGGAAACGCTACCGAACATAATAATTTGTATGCAAAAATATATTATATTATGAAAATACGCAAATTGATGGACAACATAAATACGCCGTCATCAGTGAAGATAATGGTGGTTTAGGAAAAACGACGATTCTTAAAGGTGATTGCAGAAATTTCCTCATGGAAAACCTCAGTCGTCAAAATAAAGAAAACATTATGAGTCCCTCTCCCTTGGGTTCAAAATGCAACAATATGATCCCCTAATAAACAGCGCAAAACAAAACCGAACATCTGAATCTACTACCTTCTTTCTTTAAAGACAACCATTAGCGTAGACAATCAGTACAAAATTGGTCACTGAGTTAACAAACTTGACATAGATAAGGTCCGAGTGCCGTAATAGTAATTGGAGTGCCAGTCCTCTCTTCTAATCTTGTGTGGGAGAAGCCGCTTCCTTTAAGCAAGTTCTCATTATCTTGCTTAGTTTAGTGCATGCATCCATACAAAGCTGCATTGCCTTTGAGGGTAGCAACAAAATACCATGGAAACATGTCAGCAATTCATAGAAGTCGACATTCAAATGTGATTTTGAGAAGCACATGTATGGATGGGTTTTCAATATACAGGTCAGTCAGGTAAAGAATCGAGGCATCAAATCTGGCATACCTCGTGAATCTTATCAGCCGACCATTCTCCCGTAATAATCACCTGGGTCACCTCATTACGAGAAGGCATGCTTGCAAACATCAGATTCCCATCTTCATAGCTCTCCTCTTCATTAATAGGATCTATCGCAAGTTTTGGTCCGAGACAAGACTGCAGCAAGAGAGTTACAGACAGGACTAAGATCAATCATGAGAGAGAATGAATGAATGATGAGCATTCAAGTTCCAGACGTACCACTGACACCGAGGCAACTAAGTCATACATCATTATACCAGCATCTGCGAGGGCAAGACTTGCGCAAGAGATCACAACAGAAAGATCATCTGCAATCAGATGCAGATATAGAGAACTACATTTGATCTCATTAGACATAAAAAATACAATTCGGTATTAAAGTTGGCAACAAGATATAAATGAACAAGGAATGGAAATGTGTTACAACAGCTTGCAAAATGTAAATATAATAATAAAAAAACAAGGCAAGAAGTAAACAGCTTTACAGGCTTTTCTTCTTATAAGAATCTTAGACCAGCAGTAGTTATCTACCTCCACCAGATTCCAAAACAAGAGCAAAAACATCAACTGTAGTTTTTGGGAATATTTCTAGTATAATGGCCCCCTCTAAAGCTTTATGAAGCATGGTAGAAAACTCTTTATGGTCAGATCCCTGAACAAAGTCAAAAAAGAATTATCAGAGGCGAACATATTTGTGAAAAAAGCAAAAAAGAGTGGCCAGCCAACCTGTGTACGGGAAGGGGATGCGAAAGAGGTATAGATGACATTACAATTAAGGCGACCGACATCACAGTACATCATTGCCTTCTTGCTTTCTCTTGGCCCAAATCTAAAACAAGAAAAGATTTTTTTTTTAAACATATGATAGACTCCACCAGGCAATAGGCATAATGAGAAGACAATGTCACATTGCAGATATAAGAAAAATGTATAACAAAAAAAAAAGGGAGATACTGCTAGTAAATGATGCATAAGTGGACTAACACAGAAACAATAACTTTGGTACTCCCAAACTCGGCATATGCTGATCCGGACGCAGAATTTACAGCACCAGTCCTCATAACTGGGAAACAAACGATAAAGAATGAATATAGAGATACATATATATATATTTTTTACCTAAAAACCAGTCAAACAGAAAGAGACATGACTAACTACTCACACGCAGGTCTGCAGTGGGCGAAGGCACGGCCATCCGCCCTAACGGAGAGAGAGGAGTTTTTGTTGTTGCTAATTGAAGGTTTTGATGTTGCTTTGAGCCCGGGGGATGGGGAGTACGTCGTCGGAGCCTTTCCGGCGCCCATTCTTTCTTCTAGTCCAACCTTTTTCTCCTCCGCAGCGGCCAAAGCAAAGCGAACGCCGCATAAAAGGGCCTTAGTGGGCCGCTCATCTCTCTTCTCGTCAGCCCACTTTTAATCGAATCCAAACTTCTTTTTTTTTTTTCCAGGATCTTATCCCCTCTTTTATTTTTTATGACTTCCTTCGCTAAAAAAAAATTCGAAATTCTCCAGAAACTACCTTTGGTCAATTTGCGTTAAATGTGTTGTCTAGAAATAACTTTTAAGATGTTAACATTTCCAAAATAAGACTATTTGCTAATTAAAAATCTATACAAAACGATGTTTGGTAGCTCCCCCTGAGCCTTGATCAAATTGAGTCTCAATTTCAGACATATTTTTTTGAATGTGATATGACAATTACAGTAAACACTTTGAAATACATATGATATGACAATTAAAGCAAACACTTGGAAATATTATAACAAACCAAAATTAACCGTCAAAATCATTGTTTTGTTGGATCCAAATGTGTCAGTTCCCGATCTTCACCAACTTCGAAAGTCATCTGATTGCGGGTCTATTCAAACAGTGATAGTAAGACGTGACAAGGAGGTAGTTTCAAATGCGTCTTACTGCACACTTCTTGAGAACACCAAGTGCTCGGAACAAGCAACAAAATATCCTACACTCACTACTTGAGATTTTGGAGCCAAATCGCATGAAAAAGGTAAATGAGTCATACGTTTACCTTGGGAACATATTGTGCGCCGATCAAGTCAACAAATATCTTGTGCACACAATAGTATTTCTTGGGAAGACAAGTCTAGCGATGAAGCAAAGATAAAATTCTTGAACTCTTGTAAAGTCTTGAAGATTAAATCACGTCACATCAGAAATGACTGAAGTAACACTACAAGGAAGTGATAGAAGTGGCAATATAAGAATGGACTATCGACGGGCTATACTCACACACTTGCAACATGGAAAGCGTCTGTAAGTATTCTTATCCCCTTGAATAATATGCACTCGGTACCTTAGTTGGAGAGCACGAAATGGAAAGTCAAAGAAGTCAATAAGGGGACAAGTGGATACTCTTCTAAGTGCCTATAAAAGAAAAGGGATATAAAGTAATTCATTAGACATCATATCTTTGTTGTCCCCTCCACATAATAAGAAGTGAGGTAAGTCGAAACGCTCAAGCATATCATGAATATATTTGAAGCGAGGTGTCGCAAGCTAGCACAACCTGGTTGAAGTGTTGATTTACAATTTACGTTCTAACCAAGTTGTAGCACCACACTCCTGATTACGCTAAAGACGAATTTATAAAGAGTTGAGCGGTTGTTTCTAGTTTTATGAGGTGACTTCATAAAAGTAACACAATCGGCGGTGCTGGCTTTAGAGGACTGCAAGTGAGCTTCAGATTTCTAAAGTGAGGGGAAGCGCAAGAAGGTGGATTGCTTGGTGGCTTGTATAAATGCAGGGCGATCACGTATTTGGTGGAACCTGGTACCAGATCTGGTTGGGGTGCCCAGTTAGTTAACATTGTCACTAGAATGTGAAGTAGACCGTCTATGTAGAGAGGTTGTGTGTACTTTAATTATAGTGAAGTGTTCTCCATCAAGGTTTATTGGCAAACCTCCCGGACAATGACTTAAAGGAGCCGAACCGGGTGACCATATCTTGTGTCATTTACTTTTCGGTACTTGCTCATTTCTAATATCCAAACATATCGAACAAGCTGAACAAGGAATCTATTAGATATAACAAGTGAAAGATAAGAGGCATAGCTTTAGTCAGAGATTGTGTTTATAACAGAATTGCCTGAAGCAAGTCCTCAGAGGAGAGCTCTATAGCAAGGAGACAATATATTAGATATTCCAATGTTAGACATATTTTTTGGAGTCGACTGAGCTAAAGGAGATGAAGCAGAGGACATAGATGATGCAACTAATGATTTAGAGAACACTGATGTGAATGTTGGATTGGATCAAGGAGAGTTTGAAAATACGAAGCAAGGGTGACATGGCCAACAATTAGGCAAGTACAATGAACGATATGAATGCACATCTTAACAAGATTGCAAGTTCTATGGTCGCTACAGTGGAACGCGCGCCAAGTTGCACATGCTTATGAGATTGAAATGAAGGATCATTTCTAAAACTTACATGATTGGTGGGCTCACAATGGATGATGTCATTGATGCTGCATATATCCTTAGACCAATCAGGTGGTTATTGGTCCATAAATGAGCTACAGTAGACAACAATTAGAATAGGCAAATTTTGATTTTGGATCTCAAAGGCATTCGATGCCTATAGGCTTTGAGAAATATTTTGGATCCACGAGTACACATGGCAGGTTTTAATTGGCCTGCATTTATTATTTTCATTCATTATTTTAATCCATCAATAATAAAAATTAATTTATTAAATTTATATCAATATTTTTTATTTTTCGACATCTATAAATAGAGACTAAGTTTGTATCATTTGGACACCAAAAATATCAAGTTTTTCTTCATAGATCCCTCACAAATTATGTTTATGAGTACGTTTTCAATAATTTATGTAGTTTTAAATTATGTGTTTTTTAGAAATTGTATAATAAATGCTTTACAAATTTAAGTAATATACTTATTAATTAATTAATATATTAGATGTATGTTGTTTCTTTTTACAAAGTAATTATATATTATATATGTGATTAATAATAATGTATATATGTTATAGTGACGTGGATGGAAGAGAAAGTAAAAATGTATTGAATGCTTAGCTGATGTGGAATAGAAAGGGAATATGGTAGGATTTGGTGATATGGTGGGGTCAGAATCTGATGTGATAGGTAAATTTGAAAGAAATATTGCCTAGCTGCAGGAGATGGTTTTGGTAGCATTCCGAGCTAGCGGGATATACTTTACAGTTGTCCAGACAATGAAGTGGAAGAGAAGTTGTGTTTTTAAACTCTTTTATTGAGTCAAAAGGCTTATGCAACATTAAATTTTGATGTTTTTTGTGTTATGCACATCTGATGCTTGCAATACATTGTAAAAAAAATTAATCAGATTCTAATTATTTTTTAATTTTTATTTTATTGGAATGTTTAATATCAATCAATGAATTACAATTTTAATTGATTCTGGCTACACACCAAACAACTTGGTAAAAGAATGGTTTATTTCGATTCCTGATTTCATTTCAATCTCCGATTCCATTCCAATTTCGGAAGACATATCAAACATGGCCTAATTTGAAATTCTAATTTATTATTGTCTTTATGTGAAAGGAGTCAATAAACATTTTTTAAAGGGATCACAGGGTTTCATTCATACCCCAATAGGGATTTATACGAGGACTTCCCAGGAGGTCACCCCTAGTACTGCTCTTGCCCAAGCACGCTTAACTACGGAGTTCTTACGGGATCCGATCCAACAGTGCTTGACTTATTGCCCCAAAGGAGTCAATAAACACTTGTTTTCGGTTACAATATAGTCATTAGTCAAGAAGGGCGAGCCTCATATTTTGAAGTGTTATTCCGAACACGAGAATTCTGTTATAAATACCTTAAGAAAACTTGAGAATTTCTGGAGATTCGGTGAGACTCAAAGGGACTGAAATATAATTAGAATAAGGAGAGGTGGAGTGGAGTGGAGAGGTATGCTTATTTACTTCACCCGAACCCTCTATTTATAGTACAAATACAGCAAACACATTCTCCACTTCACGCACATTTTTCCATATTTTCTTTCATGTGGGCCCACCTCTTACACAAGTGGGACCCACAAGCATCCTTAATTGACTTTCAGAACACTTCCCCTTTAAGGATGCTTGGTGCCTGTTTATACTCCCTCGTTAAAAACCTTACTTGGAAAAATCAAGCGGGATAAAAAATCAGTAAGGAAAAAAGAGTGTAGCCACGCAAAGCTTCCCCTCATCTTGACACTGATGAGTCATAAATTCTGCAATTTCTGCATTCCGATATTTTGGACATGTCTTTTGAACGTGGAAGTGGGGAGAGCCTTCGTGAAGAGGTTCGCTGAGTTCTCGTCAGAAAAGACATAATGTAGGCTGATTGTCCTATCTTTTTCAATTCTTGAGTGTATGAAAAGAATTTTGGGTGGATGCACTACAAGAATCTGCCGTTTTAGCGACCACACTTTAGCGTCCAACACGGAATGGACCCTAATTGGTGACCACGTGGTCGCAAAGTCCCCTTGGTCGCTAATATTAGCGACCACGTGGACGCCAACATCAATCTGGACGCTAATATTGCATGGGAAAATTTCTCGGCAAAGTTTAGCGACCACGTGGTCGCTAACGTCATTCTTTTTTTGCTTTTTTTTGAAAATTAATAATTCAAATCAATTTTTTTATAAAAAAATTACAGTACAGTAGTGACCACGTGGTCGGTAATGTTTATTTTTAAAAGAAAATACAATAACTTAGCGACCACGTGGTCGCTAATATTTAATTTTAAAAATTTGATATTAGTTGGCGATCACGTGGTCGCTAATGTTTGCTTTCACCGACAAGTTAGCGTCAACGTGGTCGCTAATGTTTGCTTCCATTGACAAATTAGCATCCACGTGGTCGCTAATGTTTGCTTTCACCGATAAATTAGCATTCACGTGGTCGCTAATGTTTATTTTAAAAAAAATTA
>JAWWMW010115467.1:0-19928 GCA_035048345.1 Echeveria elegans
GGAATGTTGTATACATGTTTATATCGCACGTTATATCACGTAGTTAGTCATATTGCATGTTAGTTTAGGATCACTTGAATTGTTCGAATGATTGTCGATGCTACAATCACTTCTGCTATTAATATGTCATTATGAGCTGCCAGTGTGACTTGTCTGATCTGAATTGATATTTGAGTAGCTTGTATGAATGCGATCCTGTGAATTTTTATCGACGTTATCAATGATTTATCACATGTTTTATTAATTTGTGAAGCATGGGTAGAACCAAGTCTAGTAGGGTACCGAGCAATTAATTTGCATCATAGTGGAACTTGAACTTGGGCGGAACTTAGATCAGAAATGAGGCAGAACTTTGTGTATTTCTTGAGAGAAAATCAGTCTATCAAAATCTGATTTTTGAGAAGGGATGAAGCCTCTTTTTATAGTGCTCCAAAGGTTCTTCAATTGTCTCCATTATGATGGGTCATCATTCCTCCTTTTTAATTCCTCAAAGTAATTCTGCTAATAATCCTTCTCATAAATTCCCTTTTCATTTCTCATCTTTAGGCTCTACACTTCCTATTTTAATTCCTTCTATTAAAAACTCCTCCTTAAATCTCCAAATTCTTCTTAATGCCTTCCATTGAAGCTCCATAATCTTGAAATTTCTTGGTTTCTTGTCATAAAGGTAGTCCTCTTGAAGTCCAAATTCGGTCCATTAAATCAGAATTTCGGAACCAAGAGTCCTTTCGTTCGAAAAGAATGTTCTTTCGGTCGAAAGGAAAGCTTTTGCCCATTTGTCTCGGTCGAGACAATTTTGTATCGATTGAAGGTTCTCTGGCTTCTTCTTTGGTCAAAAGAAAATGTCTTTCGGTCGAGACGTTTGCCACTGATCTTTTTTCTCGCTCGAGATGATCTTCGTTTCGGTCGAAATGATTGGCTCTGAGCATTTGTCGCGGTCGAGATGATTTTGTTTCGACTGAAAAAATTTCGTAACTTCTGAATCACCTCTTGACGTAAACATGAATGTTTTAGCATTTTGAGTCAGCTTTCAAATGCATTTTGTTTCGTCTCAGTTTCATATAGGACGCTCCCTATGGAACCTTCCAAAGTTCCAAAGGTTCGAAAAGTCCACAAACTGCTAATTTTATGCTTTTTACCCACAATTTTGCTATATTTTGCTCCAGTCTTATATAATTATTAGAAAGTGTATTTTGAGCCTGAAATAGTAATGTGACTGTAGAAGACGACTAACATATTATAAATGCGTGGAATATAAGTAAATACATATCTGAATATTACACATATTTTACACCGATCAATTTATTGTGGGAGTGTGTGCCAGGTTTCAGGCTAATCGCAAGAAGAGTCATCTGGAAAATGTTAAAAAGGATCATCAAATATGTGAATGGTATAAGTGACTATGAGTTATGGTACACAAAGGATACCATCTCACTTCTGGTGGGTTACTATGATGCAAACCAAACACATCAGGTGACTTTTCTTTCTGGAAAACAATCTGATATCTTGGTTCAATAAGAAACAGAAAAATATATCTTTGTCAACAACTGAGGCTGAATATATTGCTGCTGGAAGCATCTATGCACAAATGGTCTGGATGAACCAGATGATGAGTGAATGTGCGGAACAATATACATTGACTCTCTATTGTGACAGTATGAGCGCTATCAACATAGACAAGAATCCAGTACAAATTTCTCCAACGAAGCACATTACCATCAGGCACCATTTCAACAGAAACTGGTTGAGAAGAAGATAATGAGCATGGAACATGTTACAAATGATCAGCAACTTGCTAATATTTTGACAAAGGCATAGGGGAACAATCAGTTCGAGACACTCAGACCAGCTCTTGGGCAGTTTGTGATTCTGGATAAATCATGGGGATATGAATTGGTCGGCTTCACTAACTGCTCAGGAGGAAGCTGACTACACTTTTCAGATGATGTCTAGAATCCAGAACTTAGCTATTTTTTTTCCTACTGTTGTTATTATTTTATTGAGCTGCAGGAATCGAACCTGTTGCTGATAATCCTATTGGAAAAGTGGTTGAGTATATAAGAATGTGCTTGTTGAACCTGTTCCTCCCGTGAGTGTTGTGGAGAACGTTTTAGAAGTGAGAAAGGTGCTAGTGGTTGAGCAAATTCCAGAGAATGATAAGATGGCTGTGGATGCCAAGGAAGTGACTGCAGGGAATGAGGATGAGTTGTCAAGGCAGATTGTTCAATACACTGCCAATCTGGTAGAAGAATCTAAAAGTGGGTCTGAAGACGATGAATCAGAAAGTGATGAATCAGGTGATGGTGAATCAGAGGCTGAGAAGGTTAACGAAGTGCAACCTGCGTCTATTGAGGTGAATGTACTACCAATGACCGAGCAGCTGGTGACTGGACAGGTAGTGATAAAAGTTGAAGAAGGAACTTTGGGCCAGGAAGAAGCCCAGCCCATCTGCTGCTGAAGGAGCCCAGCCCGTGCAGCTCAGCAGATCCGTCGATCCATGGCGTCGCTTATCCAGGACCGTTGATTGCAATCTGATCGAACGGCTGTTAAAAGACCATATAAATGGAAGCGATGAGGGTCAGAAAAACCACTTCTGCGTTTTCTCAGTTTCTCATTCAAGCAGCGATTAGGGTTTGATAGAAATCTTGAGCGATCTTCCGGTTGAGCGCAGATTTGTGTGAGATAGTTGCAGATCGATCATCTTGATCGTATCAGCTTCAGTTTAGTGTAGTTTTTGTAGCCAGTCAGTGCTTGAGAGTGTTCAAGTAGCCTGAGGTGTTTCGGAGAAGGTTTGGTTGTAAACCTTGAAGCAGAACTACCACTGTAACGTTCCTGGTCTTTGCCTGAGTTCGGCAGCCTGATTTATAGTGCAAAGAGAAGCTGGTGAGCTTCAACGTGGATGTATACTAGATCGTAAGGTCTAGGGGAACCACGGTATAAAAAATCAGGTGCATCGCTTTACTTTCTTTACGCTTTCTTTAGTTCAGTTTTGATAAGAAGTCGATTTAGGCCTTAGGATACTTAGACTTGCATGCGTAGTTTGGTTGTGAGCTTCTGCTGTGCGTCATAGACAATCTGAGTAACTATAACCCTAGGTAGTCGATTAATTGAACTAGATTAAATTCTTGAACCCTGAATGAACTGAATATAGCATATATCAATTGACTAATATTAATCTTGGGAAATAAAGACTAGTAATCACAGTAGATATTTACTACAAAAGTTGTGGGCTCTGATAAAGGTAATTAATCTGAATGTCAATCGGAAGAGTCTGACAGAATTCTGAAGAATCCCCAGTTCCTATTAAGGTAGACTCTAATTCTTTAATTTGTTGTTGATAATGGACATTCTGTTGATAGTGCGAATGAGGATGTTGAAGCCGAAAGAGTTGATGATTCTAATAAGAGAAAGCTCAATTTAGGGGTTATTTCATTATTTGTAAAGAGGAAATTAGTTTAAAATATTTTTTATTTAGATATTAATACTTTTTATTTAAACATTTGGATTTAAACACCTCATATTCGTCATTTTTTGAAAGTTGTCACCTTCAACCAAATGTCAATTTAAAAAAAAACCTTAAAAAATCAAAAAAAAATAAAAAAATTCAAAACTTCGTAAAACCAATAAGAAATATGCAACCATTTGATATAATTTTTGATAAAGAAATTATGCATTAAAATTATTTTTGTATAAATTTAATTTGATATTTTAAATATTTAAAAAATGTAACACAAGATTTTAACAAAAATATAAATAAAATGTTCAATAGTTTGTTTTTTGATTTATGGAGACTTACACGATGACTTCTCAGGCGGTCACCCATCCTGCTACTGCTCTCGCCCAAGCACGCTTAACTGCGAAGTTCTTATGGAATCCGGTACATCAGTGCTGATATGATTGTCATTTTGATTTTGTATGTCTCTGAAGTTTTACAAATTTTTAAATTTTGTTTGCTATGATTATATATATACTATGAGAAATTCAACTTTGTGAAACATTTATATTTAAAAATAACAAACAAAATTTAACAAATTCGTAAAAATTCACATACGTACATAATCACAATGACAAACTATTGGTTTATTTATATTTTTGATAAAATTTTGTGCTACATTTTGGTAAATATTTAAAATATAAAATTGAAATTATAAAAAAATATTCTTAATACATAATTTTTTTATCAGAAGTGTTACTAATGGGTTGCATTTCGCTTATCGGTTTTACAAAGTTTTGAATTTTTTAAAGTTTTTTTTTGATATTTTTTAACGTTTTTTTAAAGTTGACATTTGGTTAGAGGTGACAACTTTCAAAAAAATGACGAATAGGAGTTGTTTAAATTCAAATGTTTAAATTAGTGATATTAATATCTAAATTTCGTGAATAAAGGATGTTTAAAACTAATTTTCTCAAACAAAATTGAATCTGACTTATGTCAAGGTGAAATGTGTTTGGTTAAGAAATAAAGAGACAGCCAGCTACTTGGAAGAGGTTCTGCAGCGTACTTATTCACGAGAAGGTGTGGGATGGCTCAAAATACAAGGTCAGTCTTAAGCTCATTGCCGATATTATGGCAAAAAGAGGGAGTGTTGCTGTGGAGACTATTCTATGGCACAAAGGGGAGTATTGCTGGGAAAATTTTTGTGAGCGTATTTGCTCTTTTTTATATGTTAAATAAAATATGCATTTTAAAAAATATTAAACTAATTTAAAAGAAAATATTTTTAAATTATTATTGTTTTAATAAAATTAAAATTAGATGGGTGACTTTTTTTAATATTCTTTTTGAAGTTTTAAATATTTTTTGAGTTTTTTTTTGTTATTTTTATAATTTTTTTGAACAAATTGTTGATGAGTGGATGTTTTTAAATTGTTGATGAGGTTTTTAAAGATTGTTTTTAATTGGTGGTTTCTGGTAACAATATATTTTAATGGTGTGTCTGAGTAATATCGAATTTACGTGTAATTTTCGATAATAAACTCTTTTTTATAAATATTAGGCTTTTATTCACTTTATAAATAGGAATAGAGTGAGGACGAATTTTGCATCAATTCTTATATTTTTGATAATACATATTTCGTGGAGAAGACGACATACTTCCGACATATACATATTCAAGGTGAAGAAAGCAACCGGAGTTCCGAACTTACCAAACTGTTTTGCACTGTTATCAAAACTATTCTGGTACTACTCCCAAATGGCTGATTGACTAAGTTCTCGGCAGAGAACATACCCTTTGAAGGAGGCTAACGTGGTGGTTGGAGTATCAATCCGAGGTGAAGGCAGATTGTTGCATGCCGTTTTGTAGAGGTGGTAGTTATATTGGAGAGTGAGTATGTAATATAAATCCTGTACTTGAAATGTTTTTAGTGAAGACCTTCGATGGGTTGCAACAAAGCCTCTCAAATTAGACTTGTGTTGGACAAACTGAGCTGAATTACCAATTTCGTGTGCTTCTGTCATTACTTCTGTTTGTATATTTCCTTCCTTCATATCACATCTAACACACTATCGGAATCTATTTGATAAACTGAAACAAATCTACTTCAGACATACTTTCGGCGGCTGGCACTAATGTTACAGGAATCTGCAATTTCATTTAGAATTATCGTAATCCTGTAAGTTCTAAAATTCTTGTGAGTATTCCGCCGACAAACCCTTCAAATGGATGAGATGGCATGCTACCCCATGGACTTCGTAATTCATCCCCGTAATTCTGTTCATATCTTGTTGTTGGAGATGAGGATAAAATTATATGATAAGGCCTAATGTCATCATTGATTCCTGCAGATACGGACTGCGCCTCTCCACGGATAATGATAGTGCGCGAATCTATTTCATCCTCCGGACGCCGACAGCAACTTCCGACCAATAAGTCGGGTCGTTCCGGAAAATGAAAAGTTTGTCGCTTTGTTGTACTTTTTTTTTTTTATAACAGGTTACACGATACATAATACAATATATAATTACATCTAGTACGTATATATAATCAAGTAAAGTATAGGTCGCACTAATACCCAATAAACAATGACATTAAATATTAATGTTTCAATAACCCTACACTAACCAACCCTTCGAAGAAAATGAAAAGTCACGAAACTTCGATCCATCAACTTCCCCGCACCACCGCTGACCCCTCGAGAAGCGAAAATGTCAAAGAGCAGTCGGTGATGCCACGAGACCCCGCCTAAGAACACCGAAGCAACGATGCTGTCGCACCAACCCAAAGCGCTAGAACCTAACTTCTACTTCTTCAGACCTGGACGACCGACATCAGAGGAAGGAGACGTCAGCTGCGCAGGCGACACACCTAAACAAAAATGTCGATTCCTTCAAGCAACCCTCCAGCCCACACCACGGCGTCGAGTCCATGTCACCAAACATTTTTGATGGATTACGAAGATCTAGGCAGCTTGGATGACGGATTGCGAGGCCAACATCACCAAGGAAAGTCGCTAGATCCAGCGAAAAGAAATTCAGCAATGCGGACACTGACACTATTCGTCTCACCTTCCCCCGTGCTGAGACGCCATCAGCCAGTGCTCCTCATGGCGTGGAGATGGAAACAAAACGGTGGAAAACATTGGCATGGCTCGGCGAAGTGAACAGAACAAAGCCACGTACAGGACAACAACACAAATAACTGAACAACAATAAAACATAAGACATATAACTTTTTTAAGCTTCAGTTAAAGCTTAGTGAGACACAAAACTCTCTTGAAGAGAGACACGAAAACTCTCCCGAAGAGAGACAATACATGTGGAAAAAATAAAACCAACATAACAAAACTCCTATAGGCAAATGAAGAACCACACTGTGGGGGAGGGAGCCCTCCTTTACCCCCGAAGAGAGCTGGAGGCACAGAAGCGAAAAAGAGAGAGTGGCGGCTAGGGTTTTCTTTTGAAGGACAGAAAAGAATTTACTTTTTTCAAAAATTATTTATTTAAAATCTGTTGTAATTGAGAATTCCTTACTTTCTGTAATCCATTTCTTATATTGCAAAGTTTTATCAGGATCTTCTGGCAAATTTCACAAAGAGAGAACATCCGCATAGGCCAGTGTTTTCATCTCAGGGCACCAACTAATGTTGGACTGCCCATGTGCCTTCCATTAAAGGAAGAAAAACTGAGATAGTAAACTGGAAAAAAAAACACTGCATCCAAAACCTGAATACAAAGACCAAAAACTTCTCATAGTCGATATGAGCTAGAGAGAACCTTTTGAGATTGCAAGCTTAATGCAGTTTATGATTCAAGCGCGTTCAACCACTACAACAATCTGGCATTTTAGCGTCCACTATTTAGCCTTCAACTAAGAATGGACGCTAATTAGCGACCACATGGACGCTATTTAAGAATGGACGCAAATTTCAGCGACAACGTGAACGCAGAAGGTCATCTGGACGCTATTTTTGCATGCGAAAATTTGGTAAAAAAATTAACGTCCATTTAGCAATCACGTGGTCGCCAACTTTAATGTGAAAAATTTAGCGGCAAATATTAGCGTCCACGTGGTCGCTATTTTTGGTGCGAAAATTAAATTGGCAATCACGTGGTCGCTAAATGGATTAAATATTATATATTTCGTAAATTAAAATTCATTTTAAAATAAAATAAATTTTAGCATCCACCTTGTCACTAATATTTATTTTTTTATAAATCGAATTAATATTAGCGACACTATTTATTTTATTTTTAAAATTATTTTAAAATGAATTTTATTTACAAAATATATAATATTTAATCAATTTAACGGCCTAATATTTATTTGTCTTAGAAATCGAATTAATATTAGCGACAAAGTTATTTTTTTATAAATCAAATTATTTTAGCGATCACTTGATTGTATGTAATTATTTAAAAAAATATAATTCATTTAGCGACCATGTTGACGCAAAATGAATTTTATAAATTTTTTATTGATCATCGTGGTTTACATCTTTCTCACACATAGTATCATCATATATGGTGACATTAAACATCAAATTATTATGATATTTAAAAAATAAAAAATCAAATTCATTTACCATATTGTCTTTTATAAATCATTTCACCTACGAGTAAAATATATATCTTCATCCCCCTCTGACAAAGTAACTCTCCAAGTTTTTCCACTTGGACCGGTCAACTTACAAAAACCAGATTTTTTCGTACTCAGAAAAGGTATAAACTCACGTGGAATCAACTACGGAAAAAATGGGTTAATTACAGAAAAAGACCCGTATTTGTAGCACTTTTTCCAGATGACATCTCTCCGTTTATTTTTCATACGTAAAGACCTTCACGTTTTTAAAATTTTTACTTTGACCCCTAAAGTGGTGATGGAGGAAGGAGGGGAGGCTTTGGTATATTTTAAAATTTTTACTTTGACCCCTAAAGTTTTTAAAATTACGATTAAGGGGTCAATTGCCTTTAATTATGACGGAGGGTGTCGAAATGATAATGGCGAAAATGTGGAGGTCTTTAAGTGTGAAAAATAAATGGAGGGGTGTCATCTGGAAAAAGTGCTACAGATACGGGTCTTTTCTATAATTAACCCATAAAAAATTGAACGGTCAAATCTCATATAATCACAATACCTATTATAAATATATAAAATAAACTTATCATTTTCTCAGAACTGTGTTAGGTAACATACACCTTGAAAAATTCAGGAAGATCTTCTGTATCCATCTCTTTAATTTTCTCAGTAGAAAGTTATAAAAAAAATGCATACCAGAGGCTGGTTTTTATAGAGTGAATATTAGCTTCCACGTGGACGCTAAGTTTAGTAATTTATTTTCAAAAATTATTTAGCGACCACGTGGACGCTAGGTAATTCCAATTTTATTTTTTTATTTTGAATAGATATTATTTAGCATCCCTAATTCCTGAAAATAAATTACTAAACTAGCTTCCACATGGACGCTGATTATCGGTGGAAGCAAAAAAAGCTTTCCATAAATAACAATAATGTGCACCATCTTTCTAACATTTATTCTCACAATCGAAAATATAAATTGTTGTTATTAGTTAAGCTCAAGAGTCTGTTGTGGTTGAAATATTTTATCCAAATCAAACTAGTAAGTATGTAATACTTTTTATATTTTATTTTATTTACTTTTATTATTGTATATAATTTTGTTAGTTATTAATTTTTTGATATTATTAATATTTTTACAGTTAATATAAAAAATGTGTGAGTGAATATACGTGCGGCTTATTGGTGGGTATTATAACGACGAAGTTGTCGCTGGGGTAAACCAATTTATGGAGTTTTGCACGTCTATGTCCACCTAAAACGTAAATAATCCGAGCATGCATTGTCCGTGTACGAAGTGTATAAATAGGTGATTTCATTCTCCAGATGAGGTGCATTGTCATATACTGGCTAAAAGATTTATAGCAAACTATTACCAGTGGAGTGCACATGGAGAGACGGACGAAATGTTTGCTGCATTATTCGACGAGTCTAGACAATACGAAGGTGGTCTCAACAATGATCAGCATTATGTGATCATGGATAATATCGATTCACCACATATTCCGTAGTATAATGATTTTCAAAATATGCAGCATATGGTGTACGATGGATTTGGTGTGCAACCTAATGTCGACTTCGGTCAAAATGAAGGTCCATCGCACACAGATCTTTTTTCGAACCACCTAATTCGAAAGTACAACGAATGTATGATATGTTAGACGCTGTCAATAGGCTATTATGGTCTTGTTGCGACATCAGTCAGTTTGCATCTGCGACTGAGATGCAAAGTCTCAAGTCCAAACTTTGACTGATGGTGCACGTTACAACACGATTTCAAATTATGCGAGACACATTTCATACCCTGATACAACACTACCAGAATCATTTTATAACATTAAAAAGCTGGTGGAGGGTTTTGTGCTGCCGTTCGAAATAATTGAAAGCTGCAGAAATCATTGTATGATATACTGGGGTGCATATGCGTAGTACACTTCGTGCAAGACATGTTAGCACCCGAGATGGAAACAAGGTAAGACAAAACTGATACCATTTTCACGTATGTTTTATCTGCCCATAACTCAATGTTTGCAAAGACTAAATGCTTCTAAGGCGATTGCCTCACACATGTGTTGGCACTTCGAGCACGTCGAAGAAGATGGTGTAATGCGGCATCCTTTTGATGGAGAGGCCTGGAAACATTCGACCGTGTGCATCATGATTTTGCTTTAGAGGCTAGAAATGTCAGGTTGTGATTATCTACTGATGGGTTTAATCCATTTGGGGCTTCGGGATAGCAATACTCAAATTGGTCAGTTATTCTGACACCGTACAGCCTTCCATCATCCATGTGTATGCGGAATGAGGTTATATTTCTAACTGGTATTGTTCCGGGATCAAAGAGTCCAAAACAGAGGTTGGACGTGTATCTTCAACAGTTGATATCAGAACTACAGAGTTTGTGGCACAACGGATCCGTCACATATGACGTGTCAAAATGGAAAAATTTTGTTATACTGACGACTATAATCTGGACTATCAGTGACTTTCCTGCATATTCCATGTTGTCATGTACACATTATATATATTAATAATCAGTAAGATTATTTATTTATATATATATATATATAATTATATGGTACGCTATTATCAGGTTGGAGCACAGCCGGAAGATACGATTGTCCTTACTGCATGAAGAATACAGATGCATTTTACTTGAAGAATGGACGTAAAATGTGTTTGTTTGATTGTCATAGGAAATTCATACCCAGCGACCATCGTTTCCGCACCAACAGGACAGATTTCAGGAAAGGGAAAAGGGTCATTAATGATTCTCCTCCATTGCGAGATGGTTATGAATTGTTGCGACAAATCGAGAGAAATGGGCTGAAGAAGATCATTAAAGAGGGTGCTGAAGAACATAACGCCCGTGGAGTAGAGATTCCGGATGGAAATGATAAGTATATTTTGGGACCTACCTTATTGGGCCAGTCTACGCGTTAAGAATAACTTGGACGTAATGCATATCGAGAAAAATGTGTTCGATAATATTTTCAACACAGTGGTAAATGTTCAGGGAAAGTCTAAAGACAACTTGAAGGCAAGGATGGACATCAGAGAATTGTTGTTGTAACTGAATAATTATATTTTCATTTATGATTATGTTTCTAACACTCATTTATAATATTTTAATTATTTACAACACGAATTTATTAATACTATTTTAATATTAACTATTATATTAGTTAATCTAATGTTTAATATTAATTAAAACACTAGCGACTAATTGTGAAACCAAATTCAACACTTAGAAATTTTTTACGTTTTTGTCACATTTTATTTTCAGCATTAGCGACCACGTGGTTGCTAACAATATAATTTTTCTATGTAAGCGACCATGTGGTCGCAAAATGTGAAACAAATTCAACACATAGCAAATTTTTACGTTTCGAAGAGATATGACCCCGCCAAGGTTCAGAAGAGGTGGGAGAAGCTGGCGGAAAAACGTTATAATGACCTTATCTACATGTTTCGAAGAGATAAGGTACATCCTCGCTGGATAGATGATGTGTGCTGGGACCGGTGGATGACCGAATGGAACAAGCCCGACTGAGTCGCACTCCGGGAGCGACAAAAGGCGAATCGTAATGCTAACCTGCCGCTCCACACAACGGGGTCCATAGGAATGACCGAGCACCAGCGTCGCTTGGTATGTAATTATTTAATAGTGTCTATTTAATTTCAACTTTAAATTTATTTTAAAAATATTTAATTTTATATGTAGGAGGCGGAACTCAGGAGGCCAGTCACGCCACGCGAGTTGATGATCCACACTCATTCACGCGCGCCTGAGCGTACTCAGCTAGTGGATGAGCGTTCGCAGGAGATAGCAGTAAGTTCCGTAATTATTAATATTTTCATTTAATATTTTTAAAACATTATTCATTATTTTAATAATTATTTAATATGTATTAGTACTGGACTCGGGAGATCGTCACCTAGAGGAGCAGCCGGCAGTCTGATCTGGAGCTATCCTTTCAGGATTCCTACATGGCCTATTACGAGGCAGTTGGCGACAGTTTTTGGAGTTGGAGGAGCAGCGGCGGATTTCTTCAGCCAGCAGATTACCTCCTCCAAACGCGAGGTCGTTCGCTCCGTCCAGCTGCAGCGCCGCAATGATCAACTGTCACAAGAGATGGCCGAAATGAAGAAGCGGATGGCAGAAATGGAGGAGGCTCAACGGAGTATGGAGGGCTGGTTTACCAAGATCCGAGGCGATGGGACTTCCTCTTCCAGGCAACAGCCGCCACCGCCGTTCCCACCAGCACCAGCACCGCAGGCCGATTAGTCTGTATTTTTTAGGTTTTAAAAAAATATTTATTTTGTAAAACTTTTTTAGTATTAAATATTTAAAAATTAAAAATTCTTATTATTTCTTATTTTTATATTTTATTTATTATTTATGAAATAATTTTAAATATATTTTATATTAAATTTATTTTATATTACATGTTAGCGTCCACGTAGTGTTAGCGTCCAACTGGTCGCTATTTATTCCCTAATCTAAATTATTTTTGTAATTTTAATATGAAACCATTTTTAAAAATATAAACTTTAGCGACCACGTGGTCGCTAATAATTTAGTTTCTAAAAAAATTTAATTATTTATTTAGCGATCACGTGATCGCTAATATTATATTTTTGAAAATGTTTTAATTAATTCATTAATGACCACGTGGTCGCTAATATTTATATTTTCAAAAATATTTTAATTAATTCATTAGCGACCACGTGGTCGTTGATCTTTATACTTTTGAAAACTTTTCTGTTTTTAAAATTGGGGAATAAGTTGCGGCCACATGGACGCTAAATGTGGATGTTAAATATCTTCTGCATCCAGCATTTTAGCGACCACTTTATAGCGTACCTATTTTTTTGTAGTGAACGCAGCTGTGACAAGTAGGATTTAGTAGTTTAAGGACATGTGCCAGCACACTTAGACATATAGTGTGACGTTAGAAAAATTGAAAGGACACAAAGATTGATAATCCGGTTCAGCTCCTTTAAGGTTTAGTCCGGGGGCTTCTCCTCAAGCCCGATGGAAACAATTCACAAATATGAAAAATTCTTACACAATACTTACAGCAAGTAATGTTCGAGCTAAGAATAAATCTAGTGAAAAGGATCTGAAACAACCTCAGATTATAGATTCAAGAATCCGTCTTAATTTCCACCAGTCCAGACCCAGTCTGAACTATTCTGCGCCTGGGTCCTCTATCTCAGTCGTCTCAGTGCAGTAGTTGTGGCTTAGATAAAGCTATCGTCGTTCTTTTGAATATCATCGTGATGTGAATGATAGAACACCTGGATTGAAGTAGCGAAGGTCGTTGGAACAATGTGTGTTTTGCTTCCGTGTTTTTCCGCGCCTTTGAAATGAAGATCATTCTATAAGATCTTCCCGCCATTCTTACAGATGGTCACCTTGTCATGAAGAATAAAACCGACAACTTTTTGGAGAACTCTGGTCGTCAAATAATGTGTTTAACTTCTGAAATATTTTTGACATTCATGACCACGAAATTCCCTTCTTATTTATACTCGTATGGTTGCTTCTTTCCCAAGAAAGATACCATGCTATAATTATCAAGATTTCCTTTCTTGATAATTTGGCCGAAATTGCCTTTATATAATATTTAGGCAGTATAAATAATCCAGTTAATATATTCTCTGATTTGTACTCCATTAGATATTTGAAAATCAAATATTTAATCTTTACCAAGTTGCCAATTTGGTAAAGATTCACTTAGTCCGGCTGGCGGGTGACGTGGCTGTCACGAATGTCTCAGCCTGAGGTCTCAGGCGCTGTGATGTCTCAGCCTGAAGTCTCATGCACTGTGACGAGTATATCATTGTCCATAAATATTGCCACCTATGAGCACGCAACTTCATGGTGCTCTCAATCTCTCCCCTTGACAATTTTTTCGTAAAACACATTGATGTACTAACTCATAGGTTAGCATACATGAATACCATAAGAAATCTGATTATGATCAGGCCTTCACAGTCGCCTGGAAACACTCCCCCTTTTTGTCACAAAATGTGCCATAATAGGAATCATATGACCATACCGGCTTCCCTCGGTCGATTCATGGTAGATAGTTGCTTCCTAAATCGATCCAGAAATATCACTATCTACATCCAGCATCTTGATTCGAGTCTGAGTGCCTCTGTTATTAGTGCGCCACTGAGGTCCCTTCCAATTATTCTGGTATTTACTCCTTGAAAAATACTCATAATGGGGTAGTAAAATTGCTGAAGTGATAAAGATCATCGTTGTAATATACCTCTGATGACCATAGCCCTGGTAGTATTGCTGATTAGAATTCCTCGTTTTCCGAGGTGAGCGTCTAGAGCGTCTCAGGTTGACCTTTCGTCGTCTCATGTTGTATGTAATATACCGGTCTTTTCTCTCTTCTTCTATACTGGTTAGGATAATAATAATAATCAACATAACTTGGATTATAACCCTCATATATATACCTCTGATGTGTAGCAGTCCCCCAAGTATTTTGAAGCATTGTTTCTATATATGGGGTTCTTCTTTTGTAATCTCCTTTTCACGGTTTGTTTTGTATATTGAACAGATTATGTTTCTCTATTAGTGTTCTTCTATATTTGTTCAGAAACTCAGGGCATTTCCTCTGAATATGTCCAGCCTTACCGCAGTAATTGCACACTCGCTTATCTTCCGTGTCCAAGTCTTCGTATTCTGAGAATTACATCCTATTTTGTTAGTTGTGACAGGGGTCTGAATCGATACAGATACTGATTCATCTGAATATTTTTCTTTATTGATTCTGACTCCTGTTCTAACACGATTCAGAGTCTCCAATGTCCTTCCTTAGTCACACCACTACTTTGTCCTTGAACAAATACCGTCTTGCCATAGTTCCCCTGATTATTATATCCGATTCAGAGTATATCATTGTACATAAATATTGCCACATATGAGCACGCAACTTCATGGTGCTCTCACCTTTCTAAGAATTTTGTGATAAATTTGGTCCAAGTTTAATAGTTGTTGAATAGGCCATCGATGTGAAAATTGTGTACAAAAGCGACTCGCATTCTATACTTATTTATACCCTATAAAATCAGACTTATTTTGTTTTGTTTTTATATCCATTTAAAATACTATGGTTAAAAAAGAACACGGATTTGAGATTATTGCTGCATCTCCCTTTCAACTCAAAAAGCCGTTTCCAAATGCTATAGTGTGGATGAATTTATGTTTTACTTTGACTAGTACACATATTTTTGTGTAATTAGTTTGTATCATACCAGCAAATTATATATATATATGTAAATTTGAAAACGTAAGGCTAGGAAGGGGGAACGTCAGTCATGGCATCATTTCTTTTGCATTAGCCATTCGTTAGTTTAGTTGTGTGTCAAATCAGGCTTGCCGCCGCGTTCATGGCTTTGCGCGTTACAAGATGTAAGAGGAGAGGAGGGCGCATGCATGGCAAGCATGGATGATGATGACGCCTCCGACAAACGCCCCTCATCTCCAACCCCATTCCTCGCGCAATACCATAGAAGTTTATTGTATACTCATTTACTCTATCATAAATGAAGATTTTAGTACCTCCCAAATTAATAAATAAATAAAAGAATACTAGTGTTCCGTGCGTATAAGAGCATTGTCACTAACGAAAATTTGTGATTGTTTGGATTTTAATGCTTCTCTACCGAAATTTAATCGAAATAGTGTAATACATGTAACTCTTGACCGCGCAGAACATATGGATAATTTTTATGGTCCATACGAGTATGACCTTGGAGACATCCTGACAAATTTGTGACTTGTGATTATTAATTAGTGTTAAAAAATTGTTACGTACTCCATTCATCCCCTTATTCATGTGCCATTTGAAATTCGGCATAATAATTAAGAAAAAATAATAATAGTATGTGATATAAAAATAGAAAAGAGAGTATATACAAAATAAATAGATTAAAGAGAATCATTATTGTCCGATTAAAAATTATACTGTATTATTTAAGGAAGTGATAAGATAATTTGAGAGGCCCAAAATGAAAATAAAATATAAATAAAGGGACTGAGGGAATCATCAGTATATTAGCTTTTGGAGAGTCGATCGGGACTCGGGAGATTATATTAAAGTAGAAAGTAGTAAGCGTATACGTATGATGGTGGACGCGGTGCAGCTTATCGCCACATCCCATGCCAGCCGGGACAGATACAGTTTCAGATGTTGACCATATATGGACCGGGTCACCTTCTTATCCTTATGACAATATTATACTGGTAGTTTGATTGAATGTGTGGTTGATTTGTATCGGTCAACCCTTATTCATCTTCCTGTCTGCTCCGCTTAACACACCCCTCCTCAAAACTCACTTGTTGCCCTTTTTCTGTCCCCCTCCCCACCACACACACAATTTAGTTATTTAATACAAGTGATCCCGTCGTTTCGACGGAAATTATTTTTTTATTAAATTTAATTTTAAATTTTAAATTTTAAATTTTAAATTTTAAATTTTAAATTTTAAATTTTAAATTGTAGGAATTTAGTTAAGTTTGGTTGGTAAATGTGTGAAGTTTAATTGGGTGGTTCGGTTAATTATTTTTTAATATAATTGGAATGATTTACTTGGGTGGGAATGAGTTTAGTTAGATGTTGTTGGTAAATGTAAAAATTTAGGCCCAGTTTATAAACACACTTTGAAAAAAGTTTTGAAATAGTTTTGAAACTCATTTTGAATAACTTTTGCGTTAATTTTAAGATTCAAAACTATTTTCAAAATCATTCTCAAAACTTTTGGTGTTTATAAACTTTTGATATTTTCAACCCTCATTGCCACCACAACTTTCCACCCGCCACCACAACTTCCGACCGACCATCATGACTTTCGACCGGCCACCACCACAACATCCGACCGGCCACTACAACTTCCGACCGACCACCATAACTTCCGACCGACCACCATAACTTCCGACCGGCCACCACCACAACTTCCGACCGGCCACCATAACTTCCGATATATCGGCCACCATAACTTTCGACTGGTCACCACAACTTCCGACCGACCACCACCGCAACTTGCGATCGGCCACCACCGGAGGTGGTGTTCGGAGCTGATGGCGGTCGGCGATGGTGGCCGGCGGTGGGAGGTGGTGGTCGGAGGAGGTGGTGGTCGAAAGTGGCAGTGGTCGGAGGTGGTCGGCGGTAGTGGTGGTCGGAGGTGGTGGTCAGAGGTGGTGGCGGCGACAGTGGTGGTGGTGGCAGTGGTCGGTGGAGGTGGTGGTCGGATGTGGTGGGCGGCGGGCGGCGGTGGAGGATGGTGGTGGGTGGTGGTGGATGGAGTTGGAAAATTGTTGTGGTTTTGAGTCAAAATCATATCAAACCCTCCTCAAGACCTGTGTTTGAGATTTTGAAATGGTTTTGAAACTTAAAATGATGGAAAAGTTGTTAAAAAGTTAACTCAAAATCATTTCAAAACAAAATCCAAAATCATTTCAAAACCTATTTATAAACTGCCCCTTAGTTAAATTTGGTTGGTAAATGTGTGAAGTTTAATTGGATGATTGAGTTGTTTGGTTAGATATTATATTATATATATAGATAGTAGGACGAAAATGAAAAAGTAAAAATATATTTTTACTTTGAAACTTACAATAAAGAGTTAGTTGCACAAACTCACCTGTATAATATATAATTTTACACAAAATCACCATTATGAAAAAATTCTCTTAATCACGTATATAAAATTTAAAGTTAACAAATAACAACAAATAAAATTCTAAAAAATTAGAAAAATGTACAACAAATATACATAAATATAGTATAACATTGTTTGGTTTTGTTTCATTTTGAAATTTGTATTTTTTATAGAGAGTTCAATTTTTAAAAATAATTAATTTTTTTGGTTTAATATGTTTTAAATAATTTTAACTTTGATATAATTTATTTCTTATATGGTATAATTTTTTTTGAGTTTTTTAAATTGTATTTTTTAAATTTTATAAAGTTTTTTCATATAACAAATGTGGTGATTTGTTTAGTTTATGTTTTATATAGGTAGTCAAGTGAAAAAATTTATAGTGGTGATTTTGTAAAAATTATTATATTATGCAAATGATTTTACGCAATTAACCCTGAAATGAAAATGAAAATGAAGTCGTCATTCTTTACACCTGGATTTAATATGATTTATTACACCTCGGATTTAAGAGTAAGAGCATCTCCAACGCGGCAGATCTTTATCTATGTTAGCTCACGTGGCACCTAATTTACATGCTCAGATGCAATTTCACTCGCTCCAACGCTGCTTTCATATTTTGTAAAATTTACAAATTTCGTTAACCAACCTTCAAATTTAACAAATATTGTACCCATCCCGATCCGCCCACCCAATTCACCATCGCCTTTCTCCTATTCTACTGCAGATTCTCAATCCCCAAACCCTAGCAGCGAAGAATGGCTCCACCCAATCGAAATTCCACCCAATCCACCCAACCCTAGCAGCAAGACTGGATGCGAGGTGATGGTCGATTTTGTCAAACAGAACAATTGGATGGGCTGATGGTGGTCGGTGTTTGGTTCAGATGTTGATGAAATTCGAGATGGGTGATGGTGGACTGGTGGTGATCGGTTTTCTCAAACAGAACAATTGGTGGATTGGTGTTTGGTTTGGATGTTTACGAAATTTGAGATGGGTGGTGGTGGACTGGCGGTGGTTGATTTTGTTAAAATTTTACATTTTTACCATTGGAGCACTGTAATGTCCAAAATTTTAAAATGAATATAAAATAGAGGAGATAAATATTCTTGTATTGTTGATTTGCGGGTTGCAATTACAATATCTATTGACTCTCTTATTCTACAGTGGAAATTTGGTTTCTTGATTTGATTTTGACGTCGGCGAGGGACGCGATGACTTATTCCCGTCCGGACGCTGAAGGATTTGATTGGCGAGAGTCTGACACTCCTCTTCTAGCAGGCGGTACTGAATTTGGCGCACTTGCTGACTGCTGGATGACGGAAATGTAGCGCGGGGCTTGCTTCTCTCATGCTCTGGATTCTTCTGAAGTTGTTAATGCTTCTGAATCCATGAAAATGGAGCTCTCTATGTTTAGAGAACTTGGCGGGCTTGAGGTGCTGGACTTGCCTTCCTGGACTTAAATGTGGACTGGTGCAATAAGCAATTTTGCCCAAAACTCCTTTCTTCGATTTAATTTCTTCTTTGGTTTATCAGGTCGGCCCAAATTTTATTTAAATTAATTAAATTGAATAAAATTTTATATTAATTCAAAATAATTAAATTAAATTCATTTTTTGACATAAAATAAAATTTTAATGCCTACAAACACATTCACTTTTTCATCATCTAAATTATACAAATCCAACTTAAAATAATAATTTGTATACCCATTTTATAAATAATAATAATTTGTATACACATTCACTAGTTGGGGGAGTGACACAAATATTAAGGCGGACACGATTTCTGAGATAGAGAGTGTGAGTGTGAGTGTGAGATAGAGAGTGTGAGTGTGAGTGTGAGTGTGAGAGAGTGTTGTGAGTGAGTGTGAGAGAGTGTGAGGTGTGAGAGAGAAAAAGTATGGAAGTAAATAGTAATAAAGTAGGAACGGAAGTGTATTGAGAGAAAAATAATAATTATGTGAGTGATAAAATAATGTAAAAGTAGGAAAATGAATAGTCATAAAGTAAGAAAGAGAGTGTATTGGGTGAAAAAAGATGAGATACAATTACTAAAAAAAGGAAATTAGGAAGAATTTTAGGAAACACCAAAAAAAAAAAATAACATTTTAGGACGAGGGAGTACCACTGAAGATGCTCTAAACAGTGGCGGATGTAGGGGGGGTCGGCCGACCCCTCCATCGTCTGAGAATCGCACTAGTACCGAGCCTCGTCCCTGCCA
>JAWWMW010115468.1:0-10013 GCA_035048345.1 Echeveria elegans
CTAGCTATACTGCTAGAGAGCGATTAGTATAGGTAGCGTGATATGAGTTGAGAGAATTATAAAGTTTGCTAGGATAACATAAAAGATCATATGTAGGTTGCTAGGATAATCATAAAAGATAGGTTGCTAGAGTAGTATTAAAGATCCTTGTAAAAGTTCTAAAAATCAATAAGAGAACATTACTGAGCTAGGCTCACCACTATGCTGATTGCCGACGTGAGTTAAACACTTGAGTTGTTCATCTACTGAGTAGTTGAACCATTAACTATAGCTCAAGCTACAACTAGTGATACAAGTGCACCTAGGAAACACATTCTGTTACACCAACATAATATCATATCTATTACATCATTGTGTTCTCTTATTAGTGGGTGTGCTCTACGTCAGCATTCTTACTATAATTTTTGCAGATACCCAAGCCGAGCAGCTGGAAAAGTTTACAAGCAATTAGCTTGAATGTCAAAAATGAGCATTGCTTCCAAAGATTTTACACAGCGTATACCCAGCCTGAAGTTCCAGAAGCTTGTTGATTATACCTGCAAGCAACTGACTGTTCCTTTATACGACTTTGTCAATGCGAAGTTAAAGGTAATATGAAATGTAATGACTTGTTAGAAATTGTAAACTTGGGAGATTTAGCATATGAATCTTTATTTTCATGTACCATGCAGTTACAAAAGGAGAACACGAGCGAAAGCCTCGTCAGCAAAATAAAAAAAAAGAAAATCGGTGTATACTGAATCTGATTCAGGCAGAGAACTACGAGAAGTATCTCATCCAGCTAAGCAAGGTCAGCAAAATGAACTTTCTGAAGCATGTAAAACGCAGTGTCATCCAGGATTTCAAAATTGAATTTGTAGAAGACACAACTATTGCCGAAGGAGAAGCGTAGCTGGATATGGTCTCATCTCGATTTAAAAATTGAAGTTTGTGAGTGCTTCGATATCTATATAAAAATATAAACTAAAAGAAGACAAAGTTATATTTGTATAAGAAACGTTGTCGTTTAACACCTGACATCTAGCGAGATATTTCAAAATTCAAATAGACACATCCCGTACAGATCTACAATTTTCATTCATTCTCCTTCTCCACTGGCCGCGACTGCATCTCCCCCCACGTTCCCGATGTCGTTCATCTCGGAGGCAGCGAGTGCAATCAAGAGCAGATTCGGCTTCCGCGATCCTAACTGTGAGTCGGAGAAAATGAAAAGTACTCCCAATCTGAAGAGAGCATCCTCATCCACCGACGCACTAACTCTACGGAGCACTGGAGGCGAGGCCGCCGAATCTACTAATACTGCTGCTGCACCTCATAGATTTGAATTGAGTGAAGATCCATCCTTCTGGAAGGACCATAACGTTCAAGTACAAACACGCTAACCTTACTCTCTGACTATCACTCAACCTCCCTTATGCCGATTTGTTCACTCTGACTGACTGATTTTGTGTTAACGTTGCTTAGGTTATCATTAGAGTCAGGCCATTGAACAACACGGAGATATCTCTTCAAGGACATGCTAAATGTGTTAAGCAAGAGACCAGTCCAACTATCACATGGACCGGCCATCCTGAGACCAGGTTTACGTTCGACGCAGTCCCTGATGAGACTATTAGTCAGGTGACTTCTATGTTGATTTATTTGTACCAACATGTCTGCACTTGTCTTTGTTATTTTACTCTTTGATTTTGTTTGCACTCAGGAAAAACTGTTTAAAGTAGCTGGAGTTCCTATGGTTGAGAATTGTGTGTGCGGCTACAACAGTTGTATGTTTGCATATGGCCAAGTGAGTCCTCAATCTTTTTTTGAGCTTATTTGAAAATGGTTCAGTAAATTCTTGAGCGAAATCAGCATCTTCCGACTTTTTGGCTTTGTTTTCTTCTGTATTAGGTTAGAGATGTCAGTTTGTTTTCTCTATGAGGGAAAAGCTGTGACTTGGGTTGCTTATATTTTGGCAATGTGCATAGACTGGAAGTGTTAAAACACACACAATGCTTGGAGATATAGAGGGAGGGACCCGAAGACACAGTGTCAACTGCGGCATGACTCCTAGAGTCTTTGAGTATATGTTTCAAAGAATTCAAAAGGTTTGCATTATACTTTCTTTATGATAAAAATTGAATATGCAGTACTCCTTTTTATTCTAATTTGTTATTTATGTTGACGTAATGAAAGGAAAGGGAGGCTCGGAGGGATGAAAAGTTCAAATTTACTTGTAAATGTTCATTTCTTGAAATATACAACGAACAAATTCTTGATCTTTTGGACCCCTCGTCTAACAACTTACAGGTAACATGTTAGGTTTCAAGTATTTTTGGATTACAACCTTTTAAGAGAATGATGGTTGTAACGAAATTGAGTTTGGTAAACTTCATATGAAAATTTTAGATACGAGAAGACTACAAAGAGGAGTATATGTTGAAAACCTTAAGCAGATTGAAGTGTCAAGTGCACGCGACGTGATGCAACAACTTCGTCAAGTACGTGATTTTGAAAAGTTGTGTTTGATTATGTAATAATTGTATCTTGCTGCCCCTTTGTGTTGCCTAAGGAATGTTTGCTTCATTGTAAGATTTCCTATTATTGTTGTTCATCTGAACTACTCTGTGAATTGTGATCATGATTCATTTTTTGAAATGTTATGTTGGATATTTAGCATGTATCTCGTGCTGCAGATTAATTTTTCTTTTTCTCAAATTATTTCGGTTTCTCTATAAGAATCCCTATTATTTCTTATTTATATGAATTACCTTGTGAATTGTGATGACCCACGTCCCACCAATTAACAATTGAGTATCCTTGGTTTCTTTATGCTTATTTCTTGTCAATGAATAATGAAATACAATGTAGTAGTATACATAAAAAGGATGTCCATAAAGGATGTAGATACTTCTCATTATTATGCGAGTCTAGAACTGAATTTGGACCCGCATATAGTTTTGAGCCGAGTAATTTTGTTTCCATGTTTATAACCAGCTTCTTATCACTGTTGAATTTTGCGACAGGGTTCTGCAAACAGAAAAGTGGCTGCTACTAGTATGAATCTTGCAAGCAGCCACTCACATAGTGTATTCATATGCATCATTGAAAGCAAGGTTAGTCGCATGGACTTGTGTCTGACTCACTATTCGTCCAGGCGGTTTGTTTCTTGTCAATCCTAGATTAGTGCAACTAAAGTACTTTTATGCATCTTTTCAGTGGGAGTCTCAAGGTGTGAGTCATCATCGGTTTTCTCGCCTTAATCTTGTTGACTTGGCAGGCTCCGAAAGGTAAATTACTTCACAACAAATTTTATCTAGTGTTGAATTTCTCAGCGATGGCCTAGCTGTTTTCTTACATACTTGAATAACCACAGACAAAAAAGTTCTGGTGCTGAGGGTGAACGACTAAAAGAAGCTACCAATATAAACAAATCCCTTTCGACACTGGGGTATGCTGTTTTATGTTAACTATGAGCAACTCTTAACTGAATTGCTTGAGGTCCAGAGACTTGAATAAATTCACAATCTATGTTTAGGTTGGTGATCATGAACTTGGTCAGCATATCTAATGGAAAATCACTTCATGTCCCTTATCGAGATTCAAAGTTAACATTTTTGCTTCAGGTAATACATGGTTTTCGAATATTCAACTCTTATTAGAATTAAGTTGCATCCTAACATACACAACTACCATATCATTATTTTTAGATACTCTTTGTTATGTGAGTGTCTTCGTATAAAGTGAGTACAAATTTTGAATTTCCCAAAGCTCCATTTTTGGTTGATATTAAACAGATGATTCCAGGATTCATTGGGAGGAAACTCTAAAACAATTATCATAGCTAATATCAGCCCATTTATTTGGTTAGTTATCATTTACCTGTTTTTTTTTAGAAATTAAATTAGCATGTGTTCTTGCCTAATTAACTAAACTTTTTGCATAGCTGCTCAGCTGAAACATTGAGCACACTGAAGTTTGCTCAGCGTGCCAAGTTCATAAAAAATAATGAAAGACCCCAGTTGTATTTAGTTCCTTTCTAATTGGTGAACAATTTGTACATGAATTATATAAAAATGACTTTGAAGCTATTTTGTTCTTTTGTACATGAATTTAATTCACTGGCACACCCATTGAACCATTTTCAAATTCTACGCTCTGATGTTCAACATTTCCCAAGCTCCTTAAACGAGCTACTTCTCGCTGAAAGTGAACAAAAAGGAGACCGTAGCAGGTTATAAACAAATATGTGTTGGAAAATTGGTTTAAATTTATTCCTACTAGCAGTGAGAAATTGTTTAAAGATGGAGTATTTCCTGAGAGCCCACTTTTATAATACCTTCAGCTGATGGATTTGCGACCGTTTTAACAATTTGAATATTTTTTTTTCGATGGATGAATACATATAGTACAAAACTATTCATATAATATATCTATGCTAGCTAAATCAAGTACATAAACTCCAATTAACGCGCGAGCCTTCGGCATCACCACCAATACTGGCTTCATTGCAGTAGCGCAACTACGCATGGATGCGGGAGAAATGAAAGACACCTAAATTGGCACAAAATCCATTAGGTAAATATGGTGGAGGTAGGGTTTGAACCCTGAACCTCTGAGGAGTTTGTCTAACTCCTCAACCAATGGGCCACCACCCCATTGGTAACCTTATTCATTTCTTTATACATATTTTTGACACTGGAAACATGTTACTTTTGCCGCAGAAAAAGAATGCGAAATTTATGGATTGCGTTTGAAATACTCCCTCCGCCCTTTAAGCTCTCTTTGTTTTTTTTTTATGTGTAACTTTGAACAAATTATATAATCTAGTACACAACTTTTTATATATGTATGAATTGTAATCTGGATTATAAATGTATCCATAATATGAAAAATGTGACGTGGCGGGTTTTCAAAGTACATTCATGTAAGTTTCTAATTTATTAATTAAGCTGAAATCATATAGCAAATGCACGAATCAAAATGGGTGTGAAAATCTCCTTTGTTGAATCAGTATGCCCAGGTACCACGCTCGACCTGTTGTTCTTGTACCACAATTTCGCTTAGAGATAAGCATCACTACACTGCGTTGACTATTGCAGAATTGGTTGAAAAACACATGATTATGGACATAATTTCACCACAAATTTCCAACTAAATATATCCTAATAATAAGCTAATGTCCTCGACACACAAATAACAACCACTCACTTTTCCTCACTAATTCTTTCATTTTTCTCACTAATGATCCATTACAATTAGACAAAAATGCCCCTCTCCACCCTCTTTATTTACACTACATGTCATTCATCACTATTTATCCGTATTTGACTGTATTTGTCTGTATTTGATCGTATTTGATCAGGTATATTTCAAAAAAATATTAAATTAAGAATTAAAAAATATTAAAATTAAAATGAAAAAATTAAAAATGGAGCGAAAAACATTGTAAAGCTTAATTAAATCGAATAAAGACACCGAAAAATTTTCGTTGAAACGAACGGGAGTGCAGCAGTCTGAATGCGTGACACGTGGTAAAGAAGTTGTTCCCATCCGAAAACGACATTTCTGCCACGTAGGCTGTCTGATGAAAGCCGTTGGTTTGAAACTGATCTAACGGTTGAAATATCTTTGAGTGATGACGTGTCCCATCCCAACCGTCGAACGCACAGGAGTAAGTTTCGTGTGAGTGGAGAAAAGGCAAGACGAATGACGAGACGAAGAAAAATCAAGCTGGAGAGAAGAGAGAGAATACAGAGAGTGAGGGAGAGAGAGGATCGTTCACGCTAGCTTCGGCGGTCGAGAAGGGGACGGAATCGACCGAGGAGGTCGCCTGAAGTCGTGGACGGAAAGCCGAACTCATCGGAGTTTTCTTTCGCGGAAATCCGAGCGAGAGAAACGGCGAATAACTGTGAGAGGTTACTTTGTTCGTTGTGTATTTGAGTATGATGCGAAGCAGTGGTGGGTTTGTGTCTATGCGAAAAAGGCGCAGTGGAACGGTGAGAGTGGTAGAGATGGCGTCAATTAGTCGGGTGCCGAAACGACGCAAGCGAAGTAGCAGCAGTAGCACGATTTCGCATGAGGATCGTGGTTTTGATTCGCAATTGGTTCTCAGTGTAATTTAAACTACTAAGTACCATCCGTCGTCACGACGGATATGCGTCGTCACGAATGTGTAATCGAAATGGTCAAATATGAGTTTGACTCGATCAATAAAATTTTGAACTTGTGTGGTATGTGTAATTTAAAATTTAAAATTTAAAATATTAATTTTTATTTTTAATGGGCCAGGATGAGCTCGTGTGTTCTGTGAAAATTTAAACGGGTCCGTGTGGTCTGTGAAAATTTAAACGGACCCGTGTAGTCTATTTAAATTAAAATTTTAAATTTTAATGGGCTGAGATGATATTACGATTAAAAATCGGTCAAATTACAGTCAAATGCAGTCAAATAGTAAGTGGATGACATGGTAAGTAATTAATGAGTGAGGAGAAGAATATTTTTGGCAAACTATTATTGACCATGCTCCTATTCTTTTATATTATAGATTTATCTTTTAATATATATAATTTACTATATGTATATACAAATTTCAATAATATAAAAAAGTAACAGATAAAGTATATATAAATATTTATATAGTTTATTAGTGTTGATTGTGATTTGTAAATTAATCAGTGATATTTTATATATAAAATTTACGAAGACAAAATAACCGCTAATTCACCTTTTTGCACTTTATTAATAGAAAGATATTGCTTGATGTATAGTTTTGTCTTCATATTCAGCTTCATTGCAAGGATATACACTCTTAAGAACATGGGTCATGGATCATAACAAATCCAGGCATAGCAGAAGGGCACGTACCACATATCTATCATCTGTTATAGTATTAAATTACTAGAGGTGAGTCCGTCGTTTTGATGCGACAGCGACATGAATATACGATTTTATTTATATCTCCGTTTGATTCTCCATATTGTTCGAATTTAAGGTTATTTATTCTGATGTCTCCATTCGATTCCCTCAACTTTCCCGATGTATTCCACACAATTTTTAATTTTTAATTTTTAAATGTGAATTTTTTAAAATGTGAATTTTTTTTTATCTAATTCTCTAACTATTTTAACAACGAAATTAAAGTTTTTAGCGACGAAAATTTCAGTCGCTATATATGTGTTGAGGATGGTATTCTATTTTAGCAAAGAATAAAAACATTGAGAATTGTTATTATTTCACACAAAAACATTAGCGCCGTTCGTCCGTACCTTATGTTATTATTTCACCCAAATATTTTCAATATAAGGTATGTGAGAATTGTCGAAAAAAAGAAAAACAAAATTTACCGAGGACATCCAAAAAGGAAATTGAAAGAACAAATCAAGACAGAAAGAGTGAAAATAAGTGAGTGTAGATAAAGTAAGAAAAATAGGATACAAGGAATGATAAAGTAGAAGAACGAAAATATCAAATCAAGACCGAGGAAGTAAATATTACTCTTAGTATTCAATTATTGTAACAAACTCAGACTCTTTTTCTTTAATCTTTTCTTTAAGGTCCAAATTTAGTGCGTATATTAAATTAATTGAATGGGAATCTTATGATATTATTATACTACTAGCGATCGTCTCATCGTCCCGACAAAAATGCGGCGGGAACCGTAGGTGACACAGTTGTGGTTATTATATCGCTACCTCTAGAAATCATCGCAAACCACGAAGATGTAAATTGAAACGGGAATTTCCCTATCAACCGACCCGACTTCAGAAGAAAATGTATTCGGGTCATCTTTCTGTCTCTGAGTCGGAGCAATCCATACAATGTCCTAACCGTAAGCACACGTTCTCTATAAACCAAACCTTCTGGTTCACCCTTAAGAGCCGACTCATGACCCAAACCACTTAACAACCTCTTATGCTCAAATGACCCGTTAACCCGACCTCCCTCACCTTCATTCACCTGCAATGTTGTAATCACGGATTTCAATGCTTGCGACGGCGAGCTACGGTTCGATAACATCAACTCACCGATCTCTGCCGGCGATAATGTCGCGCCGAAATGGATTAGTTCATCTAGGTGTGGAAACAATTTATGCACTTTAAGCCATAGTTGAATGTTTGCTAGAGTATTGAATGCGGAGAAATCGCAGAGCGGGAACTGGATATGGACGTCGATACGTCCTGGTCGAAGTACAGATTTGGTCGATTTTTTCCTTCTAGTTAACTGTGAAGACCATCACGCGGTCCTCGCCGCAGCTTGATGCGAGTCCATCTATGAAGTTTAATAAACCGGTCACCATCACTCTCGATGTTGACGAAGACGATGAAGGAAACGAAGACTTCCGCTCCGTCTCGCCCCTATAAATAACATATTGTTTCTTGCCCCCCTCCTAATTAAAATTTAATTAAATTAAAATTATAGGGGTAATATGGAAAGTTCATATTTGATGAGACGTTCATGGATCCTATTCTATTATATAGTAGATCATTATAAATTTAGCTTTTATATGTCAGTATAAGAATCTTCGTTATTTAATTTGAAACTATTTGAAATTAGCACTTATTGATTTTCTAGTTGTATTTACAAAACTCAAATTCTCAAACTTGGGACATTGTTACTTTGAATACTGTTGGTGCAATTTCAACCTACCCCTCATTTATAAGTTGAAGGAGAGTCGGTTTTATAAATAATGTACTTTTACAATTATTGAATACTAGTATTAGTGCACAATTCAACTTGTGCTAATTATTTATTTTTATAAAAAAATTAAATTAATAAAAAATTAATTAGTTATTTTATTTTAATAAATATTTACTAATTATTTATTGTCAATGGATCATATAAAAAGGCTTCTTAAAATAAAAAGTATAAAGAGATCTAGGTCATTCATCTGATTCATCCTACGTCCTAGATTAGATCAAAATATTAAATGATATTTAAATGAAAAATGGGCAAATATGGAAACACACAATATTTGAATTAATAATACTATATTCTACATTAATCCATAATACCTTGCTCGGCATTTTTTAATGAATATTTTTCTCATTATCACAGTACAAAATCACGTTTGAAGAGATAACATCATGCCGATCGAAAAGAGATGAGCCATGAAATTCCTGTCTCCTGTTTGATGTACATAATTCATGAATCTAATGCACTTTTTCATGTACACTTTTTTCTGTCCCCTATGAGTTTTATAATTCTCGACGTGTCTACATTATATACATGACAAACGAGTCGTCGGTTAGATTGGATGTGTATGAACTGGTGAGAATTCCAGATCTGATGAAGAGATGATTATTAAAATTCAACAAGACGATTATACCCTTTTGTATGTTTTAATATTTTTTTAACATAATTTAATTTCTAATAACATAACTTCAATATCTAATCATAACCATTCATTTAATCTAAATCAATGGTGGATAATCCTTAATACTTTATATACATAGAGCTCTTTTTACCTGATCCCTTCTCTTGATTTTTTGTATTAACTGAATGGTATTTTTGGCTGATAATCCAAATGTTATTTGTCTCTTGAATACTACTCCGCTCAGTTGGTGAAAGTATGAGAAATAATGTTAACCCTTGAAATCAATAAAAAAAAGACTTTTTTTTATATGAGGTTTGAGGGTATTGCATCGTTAGCTCATCGAGCATATAATATATAATCTATTACAATATATTTCAAATACTCTATCTAAACTCTTTGATAGATATATATCTTTCACAATTTGAAGCACACACCGCATCTGGCGCCTCTAATGAACATCAACTCAACTCCGCGAGCATCACACTTTTAGAAGAAGTGCACTTCCACGCTGAATCGGGAGAAAGCCACCGCGTCCACACCTATGTGGACAAATGAAGAAAGAATTCCTACTCATAATGAGAGGAGAAATGAACAAACATAATAATAGAAAATAGAAATAATAAGGTGGGTACAGGGATTGAACCCTAGACCTAAGAGTTTCATGTCTGAACTCTTAACCAACAGGACACCACCTTGTTGATCAAAATCAATATATTTT